>JANIJG010007672.1:4679-47522 GCA_024611175.1 Megaceryle torquata
AAATAAATCTTCAGTCTTTAGGTCTTTAGCAACAGAATTGCATTAATGTTACTGTTCTGCTGCAGAACTCTGAAGGTAACGGCTTTCTGCCATTGCCTTATCTCACATATTGATAGAAACCTGAGATAGGAAAGAGATAGTAGGAAATATATTTCCCCTGGCAATGAAAAACTGTTCTCCAAAGTATGTTTTCTGCTCTGGCCAAACAAAAGCCAAACTGTATGATGAACGCTTTGGTATTTCTACCATTTCACTTAGGAATTCATTGTAGCTCTCTTTTTAAAGTGTTTTTCTTATGTTCTATTTTTCATAATTCTCCATATAACTTTTTCTGTTTTCCTTTTTTTTTTTTTTTTAAATAAAACCCCCAAACTTTGGATTCCTCTGACTTCCTCTATAGCATCTAAATATTAGAAAATCCAATCAATACTTTGGCTGTAAGGCAGTATCTCTAAAAATGGCAACTCAGAATAAAATCTCTTTCCTCACTCTCCCCTCCCCTCACTTATCATGAGTTGTAAGAAAGCACATGTCATAGAGCTGCTGTTTCTTCTCTTTCTTTTTATGGATGACATAGATAATATCATGCATTATAGAAGTGTGGTTGGTATTGGAAGTAATCTTGCCCTTATTTTCTCATCTACTTCGGTAGGTATTTGAGGTGGTATTAAATGTTGACCAAGACTAATAGCCCCAAGGACATCACTGAACTGGCAGCAGTGTCCATGTGTGTCTTCCAGTGCACACAAGTTTGGGAAGTTGATACTGTCTGCTGGGTCAGGAAACAATTACCACAAAGGAGCAGAAGGACAGGGGTAATTCATTCTCATAGTGACTGTATCTCATAGGCTGGATTTAGTTATTAAAGTAGACAAGAGATTCCTATGTGAAACTTCTCTCCAAAAACTGTAAGATGGATCTTCACTCCAAAACCAAGGAGGCAAGGGTAATAACGTATCTTTTAGCAGATAGTAAAAGAGGCTTAAGTAAAGGCAAAGTATATCCTGTTCTCCACAAGCAGTTACTAAGGGGCTGGTAACTGATAAATGCATGATGCCATGGTTGTGTGTCGAAGCCCCTGAAAACTCCAGGGAGAGGGATAAAGTTTCTCTTTTGCAGTGGCCTGCTCTGGAGATGGAGAACTACATGCTTCCTTTGCTCATGCTGCTACTGTGCTTTTCCCTCATGCTCATTTGAACTCTTTAACTTCATGCTGCCTCCTCTGTGGAGCTCTTGCTCTGGCCAGCTGACATGACGGTCACGTCAGCAACAGCTTGTAAACTCCTCCATCTCTTCTGGAAATAAATACATATTCTTGAGGTAGATAAGTAACATGAGATACTGAAATCTTCTTTTTCTTAACCTGTGTCACGAATCTTAGCTGCACCACTGTAACTATCAGCTAGTAGAGGTACGTCTACACAGCTTTGGAATTAGCTAGCTTGTGACTCAAGCAGACTGGACCAAACAGCACAGAGAAACATATGACATTTGGGAATGGACAGCCTAATGGTTGCTTCTGCCTTAGCAAGCTAGTTTCTCATTAACTTGAATGTGTCTACAATGCACAGAAACCACAACAGCAGCAGCAGCTGCCACATTCACATCTTCAGAATGATAGAGAATGAGGCTATCTAATAACTTTGCATGTTGATTCTCTTCTCCTAAAAAGCAAAAGCAGTTTTTAGGTCCTTAGATGCTGCTTTTTGGCACAATTCTGACTGCATGTAGATAACAGACTGTAGCTCAGAAGCTTTAAAAGGCAAAACAGTGTGATGTTCTTTGAAGTTAGGGGGAGGAAGGGGGGACATCCTGTTGTTTTAACCTACAGAAGGTGACAGCAAAGCCCTCTGAGGATATCTTAATGTGAGTTCAGCAGGGAGAAGACTGTTTTCTAAAAGAAAGAACATTTTATTGGCGTTCTTGGAACAAAACAAAATACGTGGGGGAAACTGTGACTGCCAAGAGTGATCAAATCACTCTGCTTTCAGAAACAAGCAAACTGTTTCCGACAAAGCTTCAGGAAGAACACACTGGAACTCAGAAGCACCCCAAGCCTGATGGCAAAATTTCCTACCACATCTCTGCCAAGCAGACCTTCACAGTCAACTGAATAATAGAGGAGGCTAAGAACGTGGAGATGTGATGTATCAAAACAGCAAGAATTTTAGAGATGCTTAAGCACCGATACTCTGAATATGAGCTGCTTTGATGACTGCTGGAGTGCTACTGGAAATCAGTCCTCGTGTAGTCACCACAGGAGTCTAATCCGTGACCATTGCAGTGAGAAAAACTTTCTGAGACAGGCAGAGAAGAGTTGCATGGATCCCGGTTAAAATTCAATCCTGTGTGGGCCATGCACATTTGTCATAGCAGAGATGCCAACCAGAAAGTCAAGCATCTACAGATTCAGGTTTTCCAAATCATAAGTGCACTGCAGAGCTCATCTGCCCATCACATTAGGCCATGAAGTCTTCATGCCACCAAAAATAAGCAAAGTTGTGGAAACAAACGGTCTTTTTCAGAATCATCCCCAGCCTTGTTGCAGGTTTTGGGGTTTTTTTGAGTTTGTTTTTTGTTTTGTTTTGTTTGGTTTGTTTGTTTTGTCTTGTCTTGATTTGTTTTGTTTGTGTTTTTTTCTTGTTTGTTTGCTTGGTTTGGTTGGGGTTTGGGGGGGGTGGTTTGTTTTTTTCAGCTTTTTGTTTTGGGGTTTGTTTGTGGGGTTTTTTTTTCCTTAGGTTTCAGAACTTATTAGAACTCATTTTTTTTCTCCTGGTACAGAATCAAAAATAACATTTTTCACCTTCCTAGAATTTGTGGTTGTACACAGAAGAAATTTTACAATGACTATTGAATGATTTGTTACATTCAGGTGGGATTCACCACACCTAACTTCACTGGACTGAGATGATTTAAACCTGTCCTCTAAGCTCTTTCTACCCTGATTAAGCTCATAAAAGCTACTCAGAGAGATGTTTATATAGAGTAAGACGAACCATTATTTGGACCTGCCTAGTGAAACAATCTAGTTAAGTCACATGAACTGATTATCTAACTTCAAAATGGAGGAATTCAGGCAAAATGTAGAATTTCTGAAGGATGTGAATGTGTGCAGAGCTGGTGCTAACATGAGCAGTATCTTGCGAGCAGTATTAGCTCAAACACCTGATCAAGCTGGTAAATTGGTGCTAGTTTTGTGACTCGAGACAATACATTTGTATGTCAACACACTGGATATGCCAGTTTACTGCTGGAAAGCTAGGGGTCTTTACACATCAGTTTGCTATTTATTGTAGACATGTGCTAAGAGATCAGATCTGTTATATATGCAAATTCAACTTAATGTAAAATATTTATACAGAGATGAATAGACCCCCAGCACTGCAGGCTCAGCTCCCATCAAGCTGAACAGCAGCTGTTTGGGAGAATATAGAAGAGTATTTATAACATAAAATGAGGAAGGGGTAAAATCTGAATCTCTCTATATGGAAGTGCCATACCTGACAGCGGATAAGAATGACAGCATCACCCCCTTCCTCCCATTAGTCCACGCAAATGATGGTTTCGCATCAGGGACTCGTTTGAAGCCGCGTAGTGAAAGCAGCAAAGCTTCCTCTGCACATTCTTCATGTATGGCATGGATGAGATATTTCATTTCATACATCATTTACTGTTTGCTGCAGTTATTTCATAAAGGCCTATTTTGACTTTGCTAGAAATGTGCAAAAGAGTTTCCAAGTTTGGAAATTTCTGCAAACAACAAGCTGAACTGCAGCTCCAACTTCTGTGAGTCATCAGAGACCCATTGACTTCAACAGTGTTGTATATTTATGTTATTTGTCTACTGGGTGTAGTTCTGAAGTCAATGAAGCTATGTTAACATGATAGGACTGAGACTGGGAATAAGACTATCTTCCCTACCTGGAACTGAATGTTATAAGAAGATATTTTACATTCAGTATTTTAACCACTATAATCTTATCCATGATCATTTTCACACCTTACTCCTGCTTTTCTATGTCTCTGTGAAATCTCACCTCACCAACTCAGTAACACGGTCCTTCAAAAACTTGCTCTAAATTATCTACTATCTAGAGCAAGAGAGAGGACAGTTATATGCAGAAGGTTAAACTTGGTCCAGTTACTGATCAGAAACTTTCAGAAGCCATTTAGGATCAGGATGTCATTAATAAACAGTCCTTTTTTGTACCCATTTCCAAAACAGATTTCCTTATGCTTGATACTATTCAATGTGCTCTTCCCTTTCCTCTCCATCTTTTTGATTTGAATCATAGGAAAAAAAAAAGCATAGAGCTCACACAGTATATGAATAATTCCTTTCATATCCTTGGGATGGGCTAAGAAACTAGTACCTGCTATTATTCCAGCCTATCTACTCATATACTACACGAAAAATTTCCTGGGACAATGTTTTCACCTCTTCTTTCCACAGTGCACAGCCATATATAAATACTGTTGGAGTTATCTGAATAGCAAATGGCTGATAATGAAAATAAATTTGGATATTCTTGAATACTAGCATTAAAAATTAATTTACAGCACTGCTCTGAAAGAGCTGGTACCTGATGCAGCATTTCCCCTTTTTGATTCCTTAATATGAAACTTCTAAATTTATTTTAACATCAGAAAGCAATAACTATTTAAAAAAGAACATGACAGTTTCCCTTTCACCCCCATTCTTAAGGCTAAAACTACTCTGAGAGGAAAAAAAACCCCAACCACTTAAAAGTCATGGGGTTTTGGGATTAGGACAAAATCCTAAACCAGTTTAATTCTCATGATGAACCTTGTTAACATTCTTCCTACACTCAATACTTTGAAGAGGAAGTTTCAAAAATAAAAGGCTGGACAGTCAAGTTCCAAATCTTTTCAAGCATGATTATGAATGTATTTACAAGCAAGCAGTGCTGCATGAACCAGAAAACAGTTAAGTGCATTGCAAATCCTCCATCTGCCTAGGCTTGAAATAAGGGCATTGAAGAGCTCGTCTGCAGCCCGACATTGCTATTTAATGTGATTTCCAACAAACTATTCATGAAATACATAGCTGCACCTGATACCCATTCATGTGTTCCTGCTTACAAGTTCTCTCAAAATAGGCTGCTCCACAACTTTGGGAAGCTTGACACATGAGATCATATCAAGCTGCAAGAAATGGAGGATGGATGGTGGAGGGGGCAAATTTACTGTGGATTTCTGAAACCATGGGGAGTAGTTGGATGTGAAAACTAAAATAGAATACATGTCCAATTTTTGAAGTAGCTCTGAACTTCCCCTTTCAAAAAAACTTTGGTCTTCATCCAGGAATGTGCAAATAAAAAGGAAAGTGGGAAAAAATGCTCTCTGTAAATAGCTAGCATTCTGATTTCAAGAATCTGAAAAAGGCTAAAGTCTGACCTGTCATACATAAAGAATTAGAGTACTGATCAGAAAATGAGTACTTTGAGGGGTCATTATAAATCTCAGTACTTTTAGCCTAATAACTTCAACAGATCTTTTTTTTTCATTCCAGATTATTCAACTGCCTTAACACCATTTTCAGATTAGACAATGAATAAAATTAAAACTGGAAACTTAACTTTTTGGCTTTTACCAAATATCTTGTTAAATCCATGGTATGATGACTCCAAAAATGTTAATATGTACACTGATAAAGTGAAGGCTAATTAAAAATAAATACATCTCAGTGTCAGCTTTGTGAGTCTTTGGACACAAGAAAACAAAGCATTGAAGTTTGTTATACGTTTAAAGTTTTGAAGTGTTGGAATCAAAGTAAATAATAATAATAATAATAATAATAATAATAATAATAATAGTAAGTTTCCTGTAAGGATCAAACAATATAAATTCTATCTCCTCTATTGTGTTTAAAAATTTCAGCACACTTTTCATTTATATATAGACTTCCTGAACATTGACAAGAGCGTAAGTGTAGACAATCATAAATGAGCAATTCCTGCCTTTTGTATCATTTAAAGCATATAAAGATCAGCTATTTTCATGTCATTGTGCTGATATGTTTCAACATATCTTGCTTATGAATGATCAATGTGCAAAAACTCCCATCACACCTTGTATAACAATATAGAATTGTTCACATGAAACGATACTTTCTTAGACTTCTTTGACATTTCCACCTGTGTATCATCCTCCTGTTCCTTCTCTCCACTAAAATCTGTTTTACCAACTGTAGTCACGTTTGTCTCTTTAATAAATGAACAAATTCTCCCAAGTGCATAAGTGCTTTTGGTTTTTTTCACCTGCTCTGTAAGGATCATCTTGCTCATCTCCTTAAAGAGCCCACTGGTGGACCAAAAGTATTTCAGAAATTGGCTGCCTTAGATGGTGAGTGGCAGCAATCCTCGGTGCATATAAAGTAATAAACCTTGTAACTGTCTCTTTTCTACAAAATTACTGAAGCTGTACTTGAAGCTGAGCTCCAGAGAGATTGAAATCGTATCGTGAAGTCACGCTTGAGCACAGATCTTCTAGTAATACTAATCTGACACTTCCTCCTTTTAATTTCTGGTTTGCCTTCAAATGCTGGTCTATACTGCCCACAGTCAAAGAGTTTAGGATAGCTGTTCCTGGAAGCAAAGTGAAAATACAGTATGGACATCTGTAGAGCCTAGGGGCTGTTGTCTAACATCCCTCGAAGGGAATGTTAAATATCACAAAAAACGAAGTGACTTTGCAAGAGAAGTAATATTGAAAGTAGTTCTCCCTGTTCTTCTGTGGTTATGTCTTCAGTCCTCATATGGCTTCAAAATTAACAGCTGAAGAGCAAATTATTTGTACCTTCTTAGAAATATGTGCTAACAATTGTGATTTATTAATTGTGATGATTAAATCACTCTAGAATTCCCCAGTGCAGGCAGAAAGGATCTACAAAGGGTCATACTCATAAGCCAAGGAGACCTAGTTGAATATACAACTTGAGATACCACCCTGTGAGAACACAGTTTGATGTTGGCTTCACTGTGTAGAAGGCAGCAATGAAAACTGCTGACTTTTGTGTCTCAGAGCTCTACAGAAGTCCCTGTTTAGTCAAGGTCGGTAAAAAAGCAGAGAAATACCTTTGTAGAGAAGAGTTTACAGTTTATAGGTATATCTTACAACGCTTTATCATTACGAAATGATGCCTTATCATTATTCTTTTGACACCTATCCTTTGCAACAGAACACTGGAGTTGGGAAGATACTGTACCTTTCCAAAGAGACCATGATCTATGAGACTGGATAGTAAAGAGCTGCCCACAAAGCACTAAAACTGCACAGTTAAGCTTGTATTCAGCACACCTATAGAGCATGTACCTGAGATGCCTAATTTACAAGTCTGTCTGCTGTAGGCTCCTTATTAAAGTTATCACCCTCAGCAGCTGCTTGGGTTTCTCCACAGATTAGAGGACTGCTCCGGGTATTTATTCTCAGGTTAGATGACACAGTTAAATGCCTGAGAAATACCCAAAGGTGTTAGTGACACCACTTATCTCAGATTCTTACATAATCCCCTTTAGGCATCAGGGCTTCCTTGGCTGTTGCTGATTTATATCTTGCTAGTATTTTGTCCTCGTGGGTGGCTGTGGGGACATTGTGTTCTTTGTGCCTTTCTTCCTTTCTCCTCCCCCTCCCCAGCACACTTGAATTCTCTAACAATTCAGCAGCCTTATCTCTTCATAGTGGCATCTTCCCAGGGACAGAACATGCTGTACATATTTGCAATGTATTTAACAGACATCAACATTCACCCATATCATGACAGCAGTTCTGGAAGCAGGCTTTAAATGAAATGCTGAATCCCAAATATACCAACCTGCTTCACCCTGTGGCTTTTGCATTACAAATTCCTCCAGCAGCTGTGAGAACAAGAGATAAGATCAGATTCTGTCACTTGTACCAGATTTCTCTTGCCCTTCAAACTGAAAATTCCAGTCACACAGAGGTGTGGATTCATATGTGAATATGAGTATCTGCACAAATGCAGCTAATGTAACTCCCCCTTTCTCCATCAAAATGCTAAAACCACAAGTAAGTTAAAGGTTCTAGGAATATTTTCTTTCTAAAAGACATTGCTGATGTGATAGATGATGCTCAGCAAGCTTCATTATCTTGTGTTATCCTGTGGCACTTGTAAATATGATTTCCCTCTTGCTAGTGGAGAAGTATGAGGCATAGAAAACTGAAAAGCTGCTCCAGGTCCTTGCAAAATCATGAGTCAGACTGAAACCTACACTGACAGATATCATCGCTGTTGCTGGCAAGATTATATCCTTTGAAAGTAGTGTTTAGAGAACTCCAGCTGAAAAATGAGTCTTTATTATGGTAAATACTGGACACACCTATAACATGAATTCCTCCATAAAAGAGTTTATCATCTAATTGACAGGAGATTGTCAGAAAAATCAATGGAAAGTCAGAAGGTAGATAAACATCAGAAACACAACTCAAAATAAAATAAATGTGCTCTAGATATACATACATACAACAGAGACCAAATGTGTGTGTCGGAGTGTGCTCTAAAGATTGCTGAGACTTGCTCCACCTCCTCTCTATTAGGGTCATGCAGCACTGGTAGACATAGCAAGTAATGAACAAGGTTTGGGATCCATCCAGTGAGTCCAGTCAGGAGCTGAAGTAGATGGAGTGGGTAGATAATGATCAGAGGACTGGAGGACCTGCCATATGAAGAAAAGCTGAGAAACCTGCCTTTATTCACCCTTGAGAAGAGCAGGTTTAGGGGAGACCTTATTACCATGTCTCAGTACAGAAAAGGTGGCTGCCGAGAAGATGGAGACTCCCTTTTACAAGGAGTCCCATGGAAAAGCCAAGAGGTGATGGGTACAAGTTACTCCTGGGGAGATTCTTACTGGACTCCAGAAGAACATTTTTCACCACGAGAACAGAAAGAGGTTGGAATCATCTTCCAAGGGAAGTAGTGGATTCCCCTACACTGGACAGTTTTAAGACTCAGCTTGACAGGGTGCTGGGCCAGCTCATTGGAAATATATATGTATTTTATTTTATATTTTTTCACTTTAGAAGGTTGGAGTAGATGATCCTTGAGGTCCCTTCCAACCTGGTATTCTATGATTCTGTGATTCTATGAACCAGAAACAGGAATGGAGACAAGGCTAAAACACAGGTCCAAGGGTACATCCAAGATACAGGAACAGAGGCAGGACTGGAGATAAGCTACAAGGCACACACAAGGAGTCTACCCAGGAGGCAAGCTGTGCAGGGTCAGAGGCAAGACTGCCAAGAGTTGGACCAACAATATAGGGAAATCCAAAGACTAGGTGACCAGCTTAAACAGAATTTCTGCTCTTACAGGCAGATGGTATTAGGTGATGGGTCCAGGCAAGGCTGGTCAAAGCCACTGAGCCCTACTACAGCAGTTAGTGTGTGTCATTTCTTTCAGGTTAGGAACCCAGACTAACAAAGGTCATTTTATATTTAATGAAAATAAATGTTCATTTCTTAATTAAGCTGAATCATCACCTTCTAGAGGTATTAATCCTCTCCAGAACATTAATCCTAAATTTCTAAAACCCAGAACTTAAGATGTGTGCTGTCCTTTCCTTAACAGCCCAGTGACTGCAGCATTCTTCAGGAACTGGAAGATCTGGGGTCTTAACTGGGAGGGATATAATATCTCTGTATCAAAGGACTATTCTAACCAATAGCTTACGTGTAACTGGGAGGTGTTAGAGGTGTCTTAGGGCATCTTCTGCATAAATTCAGCTACTGACATCAGCACTAATAAGCTTGCAGAAACTTCATTTCAACAGTATGATTAAAACACTCTATTTGGAGGGCATCTCTGTTCTCTTTTTCCGATCGATGGTCCGTGGTGGAGCAGCAGAGGAGGGTTTGCATTTGTGTTTTTCCAGCTGCTGCGTTTGAGGTTAAGTGGGATGTTTTCAAATGGAGGAATCTTGTACCTTCCCAGTGTGTAATCGTGGCTGCAACTCAGAGGTAATGGAAAGATTTTTTTCTAGAAGGCTGTGTAGAATCTGTTGTAGTTCAGTAGGTACATGGAAGTCTTTTCTTGAGACCAAGACCTAAAAAAGCAGCAATCTCCCAAAGACGTGTCAGAAGGAAGATTTTGTGTGTGTGTGTGATTCTTTCATTTTTTCATGTCTGGCAAGCGAAATTTGAATTAGTTTAATTTTTATGTATCTCATTTTCCTTTGTTTTCAGATAAAACAGAACGTCAGAGAACAAAAGCTTGGTTTGTGCTCTTGATACGTTCTTCTTAGAAAGACAGTCAAGGCCTCTCCACAGAGTATTTCATTTATTGTGGGGTTTTGCCCCAAAGGCACAGCCTAAACCTATTTTCCTCTGTTCTTTGGTTTCTTTGTGTCCTCCTGTGAAACACAGATGCAGCTCAGGGCATGGATACCCTGCTCAAACACTCCTGTAGCCTCCTTCCCCTTTCCTCAGTCTGGGCTTTAGATTGTTCTGTAACAGGAGTTATCTAAACATCTTTATGGCTCTCAGCACAGATGTCTTAAATTCTTTATATATATCAAAGCCTGATGTCGCTTTTGCATAAAAGCATATACTTTTTGCTGAATTTAAAGCAATTTTTCCTTCATTTTCTACTGTTATTATAGGCAACTGAAGAAAGCATGTTTCAAAAGCTAACAGTCCCTGTCATTTATTTCAGAAATACTGTATTTCAGCCACCTATTAGTCTGAAGAAAAATGTAGCCATTAGTGGCTTGTTTTTTGTTCTAAATCGGTTCTTTAATATACAGCTGCACTGTAGCATGTTTATCAGAATTTAGTGCCAAGTCTGAAATTGCTTCAGCTTATACAGCAGGGCTCTACTCTTGTTTACACCAGTTTTACTCCAAGATGTCTACATTCATTAGAATGGATTTGCTCCCAACTTGTACCTGGACAAATGAGAGGAGGATCAAGCTGGGATGTTTATTGTTAGATTTTACTACAATTGCCTTTCAATCCTTGCACTAAGTCTACATTTGGTACTATTCTCTATGATTGATTAAGATTAAATCATGGATGCAAATTAAACATTAGCCATCAGAGACATCTGAGAAACATGTTAAGGAATTTATGAAATTGTTTTCTGTACAGAAAACAATGTCTTAGAAATAGTGTGTTATATCTACTACTCTAATGTGTTAGTTCCCTTCTGGTTTATGTTTTTCCTGGCTCTAGCTACACAGTTGCAACCCTTTCTTGCAAGGACAAATGGTAGGGGGTGGAAGGAAACAGTGGGAAAAAGAAACAATTTAAATTAAAAAGCATCCTTGCTCCTCCTCTCTCCATTAGAGGCTTGTAGGCTTCCTTTCCCTTAGGATTTAGTCTTAGAGATGCTTACCTGTAATTCAGACATGCAAAGAAACTATGCATGGATGGCCCATGCCCATGTGAGTAAAAGAGGCAGGCCTTTGGCAAACTGCCTGTTGGGAATGGAAGCCAGTAACATTTAATTTCCAAGTATAGACATAGGTTAAAATTGCTGATAGCACTAAAAGCTGCAATTCCCTTCTACATCTTCACTCTCAGGGATAGGAGATGAAGTTTTTGCCTGTAGCAACAAAGATTCCCATGAAAGTACACTTGTAAGAGAAGGGAATCAGGGTTTAGAGATAGCCCTGAAATTTGCATCCCAGAATTTATCCTTATTTCTGCCTTATTCAAAAACCCTGATCCTTTCATACCAACTCCAGTATTGCACCCTGAGGATGATGCAGCTGTAGCCCACACACCTTTGGATGTAGCTGCTACCCCAGAAAGATAATTCTGCATGGAAAACAGTACAAATCCCATTTAGTAAATTTTTTTTCAGCTATTTTTTTTTGTGCAAAAAAAAAAAGGAAAAATGGTTTTCAGGTTTAGTTCTATTTTTCTTTGTTAATAACCACACTTTCTTAATACAGAACAAGAAATGGTAGCAGGTTTGCTTTTTGTTTGGTTGGTTTTAATATGACCATGGTTTTTCAATGAAGTTCAAGTTCTAAAACCTCTGACATTTTAAGTAAACAGCAGAGAAAAAAATCTGTTAGAAAATTAATAATCAGAAATACCATTTAGGAATAAGTTTTCAAGTGTTAATCCCAAATACATGGAATGGAATATTAAAGGAAAAGATGTGAATGGTAGGACCAAAGAGGGGAAAGGAAATATAAAGTAAGACATAGAGAAAGCATTTAACCTTTCTGTATGGCATCAATGAAATCAGGTATAGAACTTGAGCCTGTTAAATTACAGGGGGATTTGTCTTTTAGGTTTGGAGTTAGGTTTGGGTTTTTTTGTTGTTGTTGTTTTGGGGTGAAAATACACCCCGTAAATTCCAGACGTCTCCAAAACCCTTGTGGAAGTGTTTTAAAATCAGTCAGAGACACTGTAAGTCACCACACAGGTAGTCTGGAAACAGAAAGAAAACAGCGGACAAAAGGAAACCCTAAAGGAAAAGTCTGCACTGAAAACAAAAAGAAAATTCAGTTGTCTGTGTGAATCTTCCAGATTGTCAGACCTTATGGCAGAAACATCCTGACATTCTTCCAGAAACTGTTACGCTGTGATGTTGCCATGTATCTTCCCTCTGAGCAGCAAAACCGGACAAATGTTTCCAGGAATGGGAGAAGAAAATTTGTGGATTTGAGGAGGTATCACTGGTAATTACACTGACACCTTGGACATCTCATACCATATACCAAGACTAAAGCCAGTTGCACTATGCCAGTGTGAAAACAGGGGGAAAAGGGTACGTCTGTGCTAAGATTTGTTCTTGAAATGACACAAGACGCTCGTGATCTGGGGAAAAAACTAAAATCTAGCAAAGACTAAGCTCATAGCTTTCCTTCCCAAGATTTATCTTCAAAGCACAAAAATGTAGCCACTCAGAAGGACTGAAATAGCTAAAACCTGGCCTTTTAGCTTTGTTTCACCTTTGTTGCAAATGTGTAGCTTGATAACCCTCATTACTGCTGCTCATCTGACTGCTACGACCTTGTAGATTTTTTGTTTCATCCACCACCTGGTCTGGCCTCCTGTTTAATGCCCATAGTAAAATCCCATCTCATCACACTTGTTCCAGTGACTCCACGTGGCCTTCTGCAAACAGATGCAAGCTCGTTGCAGTCACATTTTGAGAGGTGTGCTCTGTTAAATTGGGCAAAAGATTTTCAATACAGATGCACTGCTTCCAACTGCTTTAGAGAGTACCACAACCTCACATCTGCCTGGGTGGCAATGACCTAAGTGCTGTATGACCAAACCTTGCCTTTCAGAGTTAGCTGGAAAGCTTGAAAAGATGGAGAGCCTCACATTCCTCACAATACTTTGTTTCTCGGGTTAAACATCTTGATTATGATTTTCTGATTGGCTTATCATCTGCATTTGTTCAGATTTCACTTCAAACTACTGCTCCTTGTTATGCCTTTCTTTGCTGCATAGAGGACTACTTGTGCATCCTCCATTTCCTCCCTCTGGAGGTATTTATGAACCATAATCAAGTTGATTCTCAGTTATCTCTTATTTATTTATTTATTTATTAGTAAATGAAACAGATTGCACTCATTAGATTTGTTTGCTTTAGCCAACTGTTGTTTTTATCATAAATTAAGCTTGTAAACTTTTTAGGGTACTGACCAGTTTTTGGAAATATTTGTGTACAGTATCTAGCACAGCAAAGCCTGAATTCCAAATGGAGAACCTGTGTTTTATGACAAGTAATTAGTATCAATTCAGAAAAGCTCCTGTTGAAACCTTTTTTCCCTTGGAATATATGCCAGTGTATGAGTTAAATTCTCTCCTTCACCTTATTTCTCTTAATCCTAGTATTTCAGTGCATTATGCCTTGTGATAAAAGCACTTCCATCACAGCCAAGGTACAATTGTTTTTGGTGAATCAACTGCAAATTAACTCAAGCTCAGTTCAGTTCAGTGAAATAAAGCCTATTAACAGATTATGGTTCCAGTTTCCCACAGATTCAATTCTTATCTCATTTAAATAATTCATCTTTTTCCAGGTATAAAGTGCATTTGTTATAATTGAATCACTTTCCATCTTAGTTTTATGAAATTAATTACATAAAGGCATTTTTCACCTGTTAAAGGGTATCTTTTTAAAATACATTTCTGTAAGTTTTCATTAACTATCTGTATATTTTAATCTCTCTATATAAGCTGTTGCCTGCATGAACAGGAAGTGGTCAATGTTTGAAAGAGGTGCTGTGGAGATGGCATTTTCTGACCTTTAGTTGGTCATTCTGTAACTAGTGATAAACTTATGAATTGTTCTCCTGAGAACTTTCCTACAGTAGGGAACAACGAGCAAGTTACAAAGGCACAGGGGATGTCAATTTACTTCATCTTATCACTGTCAGCATCTCGGTTTACACTAGTTGAGAATTCGGAAGAAATTCCTAAATGCTGGACAGCTTTTTATGATCTGCTCATTGCCTTTTAAAAGCACATAAGACTAAGACTTCTGCAAAAGACTGAACCTAAATCTTATTTAGCTATGCTTAAGAGTCTCAGGAGAGATCTGTGAAGTGAAATCAATCTATAAATTAGCCTTGGTGCAACTCAAAGTCAGATACATTAACTGATCCAGAATTATACATGTAAAATTTACTTGTGTTAAGAAAAACACTGTGTTATGGTACCTTACAGCATAACTTCAGCATCTACTGAAACAGGAGACAACTGGTACACGTGGAAAGTCTCAAAGTGACTTTAGGTTTCCAGAAATGATTGGATGCTCTTCTGACTGGGATACCAAAGGGATTAGGGGGAAGGCTTGGATCTTTCAGGAAAAAAAAAAAAAAGAAACAAAACAATACAGTCTTTTTAAGAGAACTGTTTTGTCTACACTTAAGGACTCAAAAACCATTTGTCAGTGTAGCTTTTCTGCTCCACCCACCCAGATATTTTGCAGGTAACAAGTAAGGAGAGAGCTCGGCTCTATGTATGAGGACATCACTCTTTTCAGGAAGAGTTATCACCATTTAAGCAGGATCAGGCTTCTGCCAAGAAGAGTGAAAACCAAACCAGAATATTGAAACGGTTTTAGGCTGATCCTTAAAGTTATTTTCTTAGGTTGGTAGGAACAATCATGATTCAAGACTAGAAAGAGGATAAAGGAAATTGATCAAGATGACATTGCAGGGCAGCATAGTTGTGCTGCTGAGAGAAAACCTTTGAGTGAATCACTGAAACTGCTGAAGCGATGGAAATGTCTGGTTCAGCCTGTATGCCATATACTGGCTGGTGCTTATGGTTTCAGACTAAGAAAATAAAACTCACTGTATTATTGCTGTTTTATTTTGTGGTTGGTTTTGTTTTGGTTTGTTTTTTTTCTTGTATAAGTTTTGTGTGAAAGGGTAAGATAACATTTTTGTTTAGTGGATTGTGCGTTGATTTGGAGTGGAAGGAAATAAAATAAAAGCTTCACTTTCACAACTGTTCTCTTTTTAAAGCTAGAGCACAGAATAGTAATATTTAAGATAACACCAGGGTGTGTGTGTGTGTGTGTGTGGAATGATACAGTTGCTGGGTTGCATAGACAAGGGCATCTTCCTTCCTCTTCAGCTTTCTGCAGTTAGGTAGACATACCTCTCTAATCATTTTAATAACATTTTATAGGGAATTTCATGATTGTGGCAGCAATGTAATGAATTCTGAAAGCTTGATCTGAAGAAACATGTGGGTTTAATAAACTCATATGCTCATGCAGACTCTGAGCTGGATAAATACCTCCTGAACTGAAACATATACATTTGCCAGCAAATCTATTTTTAAAAGCAAAGTTGATTATTTGGGGGCGAGTCGCTAGTTCTGTACAGATTTCTTCTTCAATTTTTGACTGTCTCTGTGTGATACAGTTCAGTGTTAATTAGTGGGAATTGTTATATTTTAAGTTACTCTTTTTTCACTGCAAACCAAACATCATTTAATAGTGCACTAAATATAACCTTGCCCCTCTCCATCTCTCCCCCTCTCCTCTCTCCCCTTTCTCACTTTTATATTCATTTTTCAAGCATTTTCAAGCAGACAATATCTTAGAATAGATATTTGTACAATGCCTAATGGAATAGCCTTGGAGCTCCTCTAAAGTTTCTGTAATAAAAGTATCATTAAAATGCATAATTGTGCCCTCTCCTATGTGTGGCATACAGACCTCATTTCCTTCCACTTCCAAAGCAGACTGACCAGAAGGAATAAACATATTTATTTCAGCCTATTTGTATCTTATTTATGGCATCCAAACCTTCACACAAACACTAGAACAAATGGAGCTCTTATTTACCATGACTTCATCTGCTCTGGTGGCACTCACTGGCATTTATAAAGATGTCTGACTGATTCTTTGAACTCTAATCACCACCAAGAATAAGCTCCCAGGCTCTTCCCAATGGCATATTCCAAACATCCTCTCTGTAACATTTCCAGGAGCAGTCTATCTCCTTTTAAGACATATGATTTCACTTGGATTGTGGATTCCAAGAATGTTTTGAGGGGAGATGAGAGTCACAGGGAAGACACACAAGGAGATCATATATATTATTATCAGAGCACCCCACCAGTAACCACACAGCTGCTGACACACTACTTCTGACAGTTCAGTGAGCAAACGTTTTACCCAGATCAGAACCCCTTTTTTTTTCATTGTGAATTTTCTCTCTTTGTTTATCAGGTTTAGATTGGGGTGGAGTTTCTGGAGATATTTTAGCATTTTGCTTTCAAACTGAGGTTCTGAAGCTATCCATCTATTCTGGTCCACAGCTACATACGAGTGCCCAAACTGGCAAAATTCCAATTACTTTTCTCTTTTGCAACTTCCCAAGACAAATGTTTATATTCTTAAAGCTTTACAAGGACAAAAGACCAAAAGAAAGTGTTATAATTTGTCTTCTGCCTTTGTGCTATGTCTGTAACTAGACCATCCCTCTGCTTTTGTTGGCTGATAGAAGGGACCGTTAGCCGTCTGTAAGCCATGGGATCATGGTAATCTCTATTTTCTAATGCTGCTTTCAGATTGTGCCCTGTGATTCTCAGCTCAAAATCTGCATCATCTGCTTTTATTATTCTCACTGCAGAGCAGTTCTACTAGTTGAAGGACCCTATTAAGTGCTCAGCAGTTCACTGCAGAAAATTGCAGCCAAAACAGGCAGAGGCAATGTCCAGCCTGTCTAAGCCATGCTGTGTCAAATGCATCCCACCCGAAAAACTCAGTGAACCTTGGCCAGTCCTGAAATTGAATGCAAAACAAATACGGAATGGAAAACTATAAACTCGAGTTATAGAAACCACATGAGTTACGGGACTCGGTTTGACCCTGTTCTAACTCCCGTTGTAACCCCTCTTGGATTTACTGACAGATGATAGGAAAGGAGAAAAACATCCTCTAAACTACATACACAGGTTAACAAATGGGAAACAAAAAAGGACAAGGTGGAGATGGAAGATAAGGACACTACTGGCTGCTTCTTCATACAAAAGATAAATTCTGCCATGCTGTATAATTTCTTAGCCTCTATGTAGTTTCTTCCTGCTTGTCTGGAAGACCTATCAGTAAATGATTCAAAATGCTAAGGACACAGTAATTAATGGGTATCTCCAATCCTTTCATCAATTATACAGCAAAAAATGATTAGTCGGTGCTGAGTCTATGACTCTTGTTCTTCTTCTTTTGCTTTGCTGAGAAAATGCTGAGGAAATATCACTTTCTTGTGACTTTTCATTAACTTTTCTGTATCAAGACTTAGTGGTGCACAATTGCATCATCTTGAAATAGCTTTCTGGAGCTAAGGGTTATCCTTTAGAACTGTTCCTAAGAAATCACGTCAGTAGATGTCTGCAGGTCTGGCTAGAAAATAGGTACTAAATTTCAAAAACTGGAATTGAAGATTTGTCAGCTCTATGAGATAGGGTTCAGGTCTAGATGATCTGGTCATTAAATCATTCCCATGAACAAAGGGTCTCCAGACTAATAGGAGATAGTGAATCCAGGTCTACATCACTCAAATGGATATAAAGGAAAAAATTCCTCTAAGGACATGTAAGTAGAAATAATGGTGAAAATAAAAATACAGTAATACAAATACTTTATAAGGTAAGCACTCTGTGAAATAGTTCCCTGATGATTTTATTTTTTAGTCTTAATTAGACTCCATTAAAATGGCATTTGGGCCCCACAGGAAGTAAATGAAGCTTATTCCTTTGAATATTTGATATTTAGGCTACTTTTTACTTTAGTTAACTGCATTGTGGAGACAAAAGAGGATGCCCTGAACCCTGCAGGGATATACTCAGGATCCTGACAGATCTCTTTAGCCTAATTTGCAGTACTTGGCACTGTGAGATACCCTTTAGTGAGATACCCTTTCTTGTTCCAAGCACACAAGTTGCATGTCAGTAGTCTGGCTCCTTAGCAGCTTGCAAGGAGATCCCTAATTCCCTTCAAGTTCATTCAGAGATATCTATTAAAACACTACAGGTTATTCTGACTTTGCAGTGTTCCTGCATTTGTAGTGTGCACGTTCCATTACACTCCCAGAAATACTTAGACTGGAATGATTTTAAGAATCCTATTTGAAATAATTCTATTTCTTCTCAAGTTATAAAAAAAAAAAAAAGTAACTGTAAAGAAGGTTTTAGTTTCCTTATGTGTGATGCATAAATGTCAGTTTGCAATAGTTTCTAGGATACCAGTTATATATGTGAAAGCTTGATTGCCATAAATGAGAGGGAGCAGTGTTCTTTAAAGCCCACGTACATACAAATGTTCAAGCACCAGTATCTACCAGTTTGACTTGTTCTGTGGAAAATGAGATTATCCATGAGGATAGCCACCTTCCCACCTAGAAATCAAGTATATTTTAATAAAACATTCCAATACTCTAAGTTAATACAGCCACCTTAAGAAAAACAAAACAAAGCAAAAAATCTATGTGGATTTCTTAAAATGTTATTTCCGTATTTAATCTTCTGGTAAATATGCATGCCACTATTCCATCCTTGCGCTAACAGGAGTTCTTGAAGCACTTAGGTATGAAGTTCATAGAATACTCATGTGTGAAGGAACATCACAAGGTCCCTAACCTAAACTTCTCAAAGACGCTCAGTTGCTCAGGACTCCCTCCAGTCAGTTCTTGTAAACCTTCAAGGATGGAGAAAATGCAACCTCCCTAGACCACTGCTCAAATGTCTGACTGTCCTCAAGGGGAAAAATTTTCTTCTTATATCCAGTCTGAATCTTTTCTTTTCAACTTATGCCCGCTGTCCCTCACCCCTCCTCCACACACCATTGTGAAGAGCCTGGCTCCATCTTCTTGGTGATCTCCCTACCTTGTACTAAGGGCTGCTGCTAGGTACCCCCAATACCACCTCTTCTCCAAGCTGAACAAGCACTTGGTCGTCAGCTTCTGCTCAGAGGCTAAATGTACCAGCCCTGAGCATCTTGGCAGCCTCTGTTGAGCTTCCTAAAGCTTACTGATCTTAGATCAAAGATTCTGGGAGTCAAGTTTCCCTTAACTTCAAAAGGATTACAATTGGATCACTCACTTTGAGAATATTTTCTTTTGGGCTATTTTGCTACAGATCTATCACCCTGAAATAATTTTTCAGGGTTAGAAATGCAGATTGTATACGTTACTGCCCAAATCATGAAAAAAGGTAGGATCACAAAAGAGCAACTCAGAAGTTCATGCGAACAAAACTAGTGTATTCAAAAGATGGGTTTGCTCGTGGTGGTGTTTTTTGTATCCTTGCAGTTTCTTGTTCCATATTCACAAATGCACGTAAATTTTGCACTCATCTGCTCCCCATCAAGTAATTTTATAGCCCTCCAAGTTATCGGTGTGAATCAATAGTATAATCCACAGCTTTTTGCACTGACAGCTATAAAAAAATATATCACAGAGTTTGCACCATGCCTGCCTTCAAAAGCAAAGCCACATATTCCTTTGTGTGGAGAGAGTAATCACTGTAAAGGTAAAGTGTATGCAATTTCCAAATGCCAAATTCTATATAAAGAAAAATACTACTTTGCTTTGTGCTTTTCAGCTAGCTGAGGCCCTCTCATATGACAGGCCATAATCAATAAATCATGTGCCAGTTGTGCTGATTCTGTACGTCGGGTCATATCTCTCCATTTCAGTTTCCAGTTTCTTACAGAGTATTCACTTGTGTTCTATTGTCATATCTCTCCACCTCCGCAGTGTCAATTTAAAAGCTGTTATTTTTAGGCCACAGAAATGGTACCACACCTGCCCACATCTCCTCAAAAAAAACCTATACCATTGGCCAGCTTCAAAACAGAGACATTGAAAGAGGTAAGTTCTATGCCAAGGAGGTCAAAACCTCTATGTGCACAGTGTCCATAGTGGGCAAAGGGATACCATGATGACAAGTTGTCAAGACTGATCAGCAATGAAGATTGTAGAATCTCAAGAAAAGTTCCTTGCGATGGAAAGATGTTCACTTCTCTCTTCCATAAGCACAATGTCCTGGTTTGAGTGAGAGCAGAACTGAATCTGTCCAGTGATTTTCCTTTCCTTTGGGGACCCCAAACTGACTAATGAGGATCCCAGCCCATGGATGGCATGGGCAGTGTAAAGCTGAGAGGTCAGGAGGGGCCCACTGGGCATTGCTTTGCTTTATTCAGCTCAGGTCTTCTTCTTGTGGCTTCTTCCTGGCTTCTTCGTTGGCTGGCCCCTGAGGAGGACTCTGTCCCTTCTGCCTTCGATCCTGGTCCATGTGTTCCTGAACCCAGCACCAGAATCCAGCTCCTGAACACAGCTCTCATCTGCTGCTGGACCCAGTCTGGAACTGGGAGTTTTGCATCTCTGGGCAACCACCACAGTTGTTACAGCTCTTAATGTTTGTCTTTTCTGATGTGTCCTATTAAGCAGAAAGAAATGGTAAATTTGAAAGGTTATAAACAAGAGGTTATTCTTGTCCTTTTTGTTTTTTTAAATTCCTGAAATCTGTTCCTTTAGGGCAGGTCACAAATGTAGATTAGATCATCTGTGCTCATAGTAAAGGTATTTTGCCCTCATTTTACCATAGTTTTGGGGTTTTCTTTATCAAATAAAGTAAAATGACCACAGTAGATTGGTCTAAGGGGGTTAGTGTAATGTGACAATTCCTGAAAGAAGCACCTTCCAGAGACATTTTTTTACATGCCTACATGATATAAAGAGTTCTTGGAGGTGTGGACATGTTTCTTGGCATAAGATGTCAAACTCACCTTCCCAAAATTAAGGGAATTTGCCTAACACTGATATATAGTGCCTTTTGAGTTAATTTAGGAAATCCAAGACCTCTGCATGGTACTGGCTAATGTGACACTGGGTTTCAAGCCACATTATTCTGGAGCAGCAGCTTGAAATATCTCTAAAACACAGAAGTGACACTAAATCTGGCACTAGATGTGAGAGCCATACATTTCTCCTGTATATATCTTTATATAAATATATATATCTCTTTATATATAGCTCCTCTATCTTTCTAGAAGTTTACCATCCCTACTCCCACCATTTGGTGGGTCTAGTTTAGTCAGTGCTGTAATGGAAATTCAGGTTGAGACCTGCTGGATGAAAAGGACGTATTTCAGAAGGTTCCTCAACTTCATTGTCTCTGCCAGTGCTGTTCACTCCAAAGGGAATTACTGTGACTTTTTTCTCATGGCATTACCTACACTGTGAACTTTCAGATTTAATCATGACTCCCACCCAGACTGAAGGTAAGAGTCTGCAGTTGGTAAGAGCTTCCCAAACATATGCCAAGTGTGACTGTTGATAGGTATTATTCAGGGAAAAGAAAATGTCAAGGACTTGTTGGGAAGGAAATGGAAGAAAAGGGGTTTCCAGTGAAAATTCTTACCACTTCTTATGGTCTTTGTTTTGTTTCTTTTGACACTGTTACATTTTCTGTCCTTTCCTGCTCAGCTGATGATCAAAACTAAGACACACAACAGGACCTTTCTGCATTACCTTGCAATATATACTTGCTTGATCCTTCAGAGATGATTCAGCAGTGCAAGAGTTCCCTACCTACCAGAGTCTGCTGCTGTGTTTTATGGTGTAAAAGACCTCACGCTGAAGAATGATCGCTTCAAGCTCATATTAGCTGTAGGGATGGAAAGAAGGGGCTTCATTCATCTGAGGATAATTTCCTGTGCCTATCTTTGACAGGTCTCTGTCTTTTTCCTGAAGAATTTCAGGAAAATCTCCAGGCCACAAAACCTTTTTGTTGTTGTTTAGATGCTAACAGTACAAAGCAAAATATATTAAGTGCTGAATCCTCATCCTCATAACAATATCTTCCCATATGGTGAGAAGCCTGAAGCTGTAAGGATTAAAAATGCAGACTGGGTGACCTGAAACTCTTTCAATTATAGCTGAAGAGCTAAAGGCAGGCATAAACATCTTCAAGCCAGAGTAATTTATAACATTAAGGTTACACATATGAAATACAACCTTTTTAAATGTCCTTTTCCTAGCAGACATACCGAGGTACTATACATTTTATGTTGCATGAAAGAAAAATAATTCCAGTTTTATTTACCACTTTTAGAGTTCAAAAAGATAGAGCTACATCTCATCATTGTGGTATGCATACAAAGTCCTTAGAGTAGAACACAATATTGAATTCATGTGATACAGGCTGAAAGATCATTCCTATAGAAGCATCAGACAGCAGAACACCAAATTTTTAGGGCTCTGTCAGTTCACCTAATAGGGCAGCTAGGATTTTTGTAGCTGTTATCACAAACTGGCTCACTCTGTAAGGTACAGACTCGTCTGAAGGTGATGATATTTGCAATAAAAAACCAGTTAGTGACCAGAACTGGTGAAAAAAATTCGGATGGCATTGTTTTCTAACAGAAGATTTGAATCATACTGTTAAGATATAATAATTTAAAATACAATAAATTATTGAGAAGTGTTGCTACAAATTAAAAGAATAAAATCAATATGCTAGAATATGAAAAGTTAAAACTATGACTTTGACATCTAGAACTTGAAACTTACCAAAGGGTAACTTTGTTTAGTATGTGAGATGAATCAGTAAGAATGATACAATTAAAATAAAATATTGCAGCATAAATTCCTTGATGGAAGTGTTCAAGGCCAGGCTGGACGGGGCTTTGAGCAACCTGATCTGGTGGAAAGTGTCCCTGACCATGACGGGGGGTTGGAACTACATGATCTTTCAGTTCCCTTCCAACCCAAACCATTCCATTAAATGTTTCAAACATTAGGTCTTACTCTTTATTGAGAATCATATTCTGAATTAACTCTAAGGGTCTTAATAGCCATGATTCATCTGAAATAATAGAAAGCAAATGTTATTTTCCGGGACTCTTCATTATCAGTCTGTTTTAAGAATCCAGCAGGTGAATGGACAGAGTTCTCCTCGGATGTCAGCCAGTGAAGAGAGCTTGACCCTCATGAACCCTCCGCTTTACCCCGCCCATGCCATCCATGGGCTGGGATCCCTGCCTGGTCAGTTTGGGGTCCCCTGTCCTGGCCACCCCTCCCTGCAGGTGCCGCCTTTTCCTCTCTGCCCCCACCGTGGTGCACAGGCCCCAGCAGCGGCCTTGGTCTGCACCCCCCTGGGTACTGACTCTGCCCATGGGGTGTTCTCACTGCCAGCAGCAGCCACTGCCTGTGCAAACAGCTGCTGCCTGCAGCCAGGGCAGGGAGGCAGAAGAGCTGAGCTGGGAAGGGAAATCACTGACCAGAAACAGTTCTGCTCTCACTCAAACCAGGCCACCAGGGATGGGAGCCATGGTGTTGCACAGAGCATCCTCTCAATGTGCTTCAGCTGTCTGCACAGATTTCCAATTCCCCCTGCACACTTTTCTTCACCACTTGTCCACACTGCTGATCTAATTGTGGGTCACAACTTCTGGTGAAGGAGTTCCTGTCCTATGGCAACTGCACTTCAGTCCAGTTCTCTGACCTTGCTCATCACACCCTGATATACAAACCTCTAGTTGAGGATGTTCTTGGTCACTGCAGGGGTGTTGGACTAGGTGACCTTTAGAGGTCCCTTCTGGCCCAAATCATTCCATGATTCTATGAAAATAAAAATATTTCAATTCATTTTCCTGACATTAATGTGTGCTGTCTACACTATACTCTCATATCCAGGGTCTTGTTCGATTACACCAATAGGATCTATTTCTGTGCAGAAAGTGTTCAGCCTTTTTCTATAATAATGACTGCAAAATCCTACTGCATCTACATTATCTAAAAGAATTTTGTTCATGCCTTTTCTATAAGGTAGACACTCTAAGTGCTGTCACCATTGTACTGTCTAAAAAAAGCAGGAAGAGTGAAATGCAACAAGTTCAAGGTGACAAAGCATGTTTGCAGCACAGTAAGCCATTTGATCTTTCTGTTTACTAGGTGAGGATGTATGTGCTTCCAAAAGTTGAATTATAGCTGAAAAAAGGTCTATGAGAGTTATTGCATTGCACCAAACAATTGGCTCATCCAACTCCACTTATTGTCTTCTAATTTGATGCATGAAACTAATGGAAACAGAAGCAAGGTCATCTCAGATGAAGACGACTCACCTTTTGTGCACAGAAAAGAATGCTACTTTTAGTCGGAAAAAACAGAATTATTAGCAAGGAGCTGGAGCCTGAAAGTATGTGTGGACAAGGAAGAGATTGCAACTAGCTGGAGGGGGAAAACGGCAATAAAAAGAAATAAAAAAGGTACAAACAGCTTTTTTTAATGCTTTCTGCTGATTAATATAACAATCTGGAAATGATCAGTATGATATTTAGGCCACTAACAAAACTCATAACTCCAGTCCTGTGATATTAAACATAATACCAAGGAAGATTATTTTGTGCCAAACTTTCTGTAACACCTGGTGTTAGGAAAATATGCTTTCTATTTTTCTATTTCTATTTTTCTCTTCTTTTATTAAAAGAAGATGTTGCAGGTCTCTTTCTCCTGAAAGTATGCCATCCATTTAGTTTTGCATGATTATTCCCTCTCTTTATGAAGAAATACACAGCATATCTAGTGGAACACTGTCACTAATCATACACTTCCTCTAAGCCAGAAAGAGGATGAGCTGAAGGTGACTCTCATTCCACTGGCTATGAAAACCACTTCACTTATGTCAGGATGTAGGGTCTTGAAGCCTACTGAGGCATAATTACTCATGCACAATTAGTTTTGTTGGGTTTAATTCATTTCATTGGACAAGGGCATGTGACAGTCATGCAAAACAGGCCCTGATCTGACCGATGCCCTGAATTTGGCATTCAAAAATGGGAAACTTCAAAAAACCCACCTTTTCATTTATTCGTGTCTCTACATTAATCTGATCCGAGACAGAATAAAAACTAGTGCTGTTAAGATACTAATATTATTAGTATCTTATTTTTATATATCCATTTTCAGCAGCAGATCTTCAAACACTACCTAAAGTAGTTCAGATCTACCAGGACCCCTTCTAGATGCAGAAATTCATGTCTCTGGCCAGGAACTGATGTGCCCAAGATCACACAGTTACAGAATCCTGTGCAAGTCACTATTTTCTAGCCAGAGCTCTGTATTATATTGCTAAATTCTAACACAGTTGTGGTGAGTTGACCTTGCCCAGCTTGCCAGCCACTCTTAACTCCCCCTCCTCAACAGGACAGGTGGAAAAAATAGGATGGAAAAGGTCTTGGGCAGCAATAAAGCCAGGGATGTCACTCAGCAATTACCATCACAGGGAGCACAGACATGACTTAATTTAGTCTTGTACAAATTAAAATGAACTTTGATAATGAGAAACAAAGTTAATATTTAAAAAATTGATCCCTGCCCCTTTTTCCCATGCTCACAGCTCCCCTTTTCTCCTGACTCCTCTCCTGACTGAACGTTGCAGAAGGTGGAGATGGGGGTTGCAGTGAGTTCATCCCAGGCCCTCCCAGCTGCTCCTCCTCCTCCACCTGGGCACGGACACCCCACACAGTAAATTCTGTCTTTTTTTTTTTTATAATAACATCTCTTAAAACAAAATGCTTATCTATATAAAAACATGTGGTTTTCAAATGTGGCACTTTGTGTCTGTGTAGTCAGTCACCCAGTCACTGTGTTTTGGTTGAGGAAGTTCTGAGGGACTAACCCTGATGGTTTCATGGTCAGATTCAGGTTTCCAAACACAAGCTCTTCCCTGCTCCAGAACCACAGTTAAAATGCCGACAGCATAACCTCTTATCAGGGTAACAGCAACCTTTGCATTCTGCATTTGACTTGTTAAGGGCATGCCAAAGCCGCTGGACTGTGGGACCCATGGATTTTTGACTTGGCCATTCATAGTTGAGGCTGTCACTGTTGCCATCTGTAGGTCCAGCAACCTGCAAGAATGAGCAGGTATCAAAGATGCAAACACACACGCGTCAGATGCGTGGCCAGGCGTGTCAACCAACACAGAGAGCAGGACTTTTAGCAGTACCCATCTAAAACCCAACAGCACTCACCTAGGCATGAAAAGCACAGATGGCTTAATTCTGTTCCTCCTCTCCAGATGAGAAAGATTGAGGTTCACTAATGAACACACTCACTTTTAACTTGTTATATCTAAATACAAACATTGGGCTTCTTATTTGGCTACCAGCTGTAAGCTTGGGTATTTTCCAGTGCTGACTGGCTAGTCTGGCTTGAAGTTCATACATGAATCACACAGAGAAGGAGGTCACACCCACAGCATATTTGCAGATGACACCAAGCTGAGAGCTGTGGTTGACACACCTGAGGGGCAGGATGTCATCCAGGGGCACCTGCACAAGCTTGAGAGGTGGTCCCATGTGAACCTCATGAGGTTCAGTAAATGCAAGTGCAAGGTTGCACTTGGGTTGAGGCAATTCCCAGTATCACTATAGACTGGGGGATGAAGGGATGGAGAGCAGCACTGGCAAGGAGGACTCGGGGGTGCTGGTGGATGAAATGCTGGACATGAGTCAGCAATGTGCACTTGCAGCCCAGAAAGCCAACCCTATGCTGGGCTGCATCAAAAGAAGCATGGCCAGCTGGTCAAGGGAGGTGATTCTGCCCATCTGCTCCACACTCTGGTGAGACCTCACCCAGAGTACGATGTCCAGTTCTGGAGTCCTCAGCACAGGAGGGACACGGAGCTTTTGCAGTGGCTCCAGAGGAGGCCACAAAAATGATTAGACGGCTGGAACCCCTCTTCTGTGAAAAAAAGGCTGAGAGAGTTGGGGTTGTTCAGCCTGGAGAAGGCTCCAGGGAGACCTCACAGTGGCTTGGCAGTACTTAAAGGGGGCTTGTAAGAAAGATCGTGACAGACTTTTTAGCAGGGGCTGCTGTGATAGGACAGGGGTAATGGTTTTAAGCTAAAAGAGGGTAGACAAAAAGTAGATATACGGATAACATTTTTTATAATGAGGGTGGTGAAACACTGGCCCAGGTTGCCCAGAGAGGTGGTCAATGCCCCATCCCTGGAAACATTAAAGATTAGGTTGGATGGGGCTCTGAGCCACCTGATCCAGTTGAAGATGTCCCTGCTTATTGCAGGGGGGTTGGACTAGATGACCTTTAAAGGTCCCTTCCAACCAAAACTGTTCTAAGATTCTATGAAAATGGGAATAGGATTTAATAAGACAACAGCACAGACTGCAGCTCTCCATTTTCCCATGCTTGTTCCACCTTAATCCACCTTGATTGCTCCCTTTCTCACCTTTGGCCCTTCCTCTAAATGTCCCATAATAATTTTCATGCATTCCCAAAATTCCCTCAAAGCATTCCACAAGCACCTTTTCTGCAACCCCACAAGCCCCATCAAATAATCAGTTTGCTCTTTCCTGTGGGACATGTGGGAAACTTGTTTCCTCCCTTCTTATCAGTTACAAAAGTCTGATTGAACCCTCTAAAGGCTTGAGTCATTTGTTCAACGGCCCCTCAACCAGTGACCTGAGAGCTCCAGTCTTGGCTGTTGTCTATTATCTCTTGTTTTCCTTAGGGCTTGTATATCTAGGCGTTTAATTTATTATTTTCCCTGCCTCTTATCTTTGTCTGGTATCTTTGTCTCTTACGCTGATGTCCTTACATTCTACGTATCCTTGCATCAGTCAATTCTTGGATTAAAGAGTTTGAATTAAAAAGAAAAAGACAGCAAATGTAGAGTAGATCTGAAAGCATGCTAAAGGCTTCGGCTCTAGGGGCACAGCTCAACAGCTGAATCCTGCATTTCATTTTATAAGAGGTGCCAAACCTCCTTCCTCTCTCTGTTTCTCAGCTATTTATATACATCACAGGAAATACCAAGGCGATGTGGAAATGGATGTGCTGTGCATTTGGTCTGCAATGAGCTGTATAAAGGTGAGCACAAGCAAATCCCAATCTCATGACACTGACAATGAAACTACACAATGATAAAAATTAGTATTTATTCCTGTTTTATGGCCAAGAGTCAGGGCCACAGAGACTAAATCTAATCTAAATCGTGCATGAATTTTATGGCAGAATGAGAATTGGACCTTTCTCCCTCAAATCTCAACCTAGTGATTCAGACACATAAAAAAAAAAAAAAAAATTTAAAAAAAAAAAAAAATCCCAAAATTCACATTTGGAACCTTTCCTAAATATGAGGGTACCAAGTTAAAAGATTAAATTCCTGTCTTCCCAGGACACTCCTTGGCCTTCCTTAAGGCTTACCAAGATTTTCTTATTTCAGAGTCCAAAAGGGTCTTCAAAGCTTCTACTGACAGACAAATCCATCACCTTGTCCCCTGATTTAAAGGCACTTTTGTACCAGTTTGCGCACCAGTGAGAAGGTCTTACCCAGCTCTAGTTAAAGAAGACGGAGCAGAAATTGTCAGAGAAAAGCAATAAAGACACATTTTCACTCTGTTTTAACCACATGACCTAAATTAAATTAGTACTGGTGTGCTGGCACCTTCTTCAGTCACCGTTGACTTTGCTGTGCTGCTGCAATGCAACGATGACTACACAACCCTTTGCGGTCAGCTGCTTGGCAGTCATGTGCATAACATGTTCTCCTCATCTTCACTCCACTGCCTGTGAAGTCAACAGTCTGTCTGAGGGCAGGCTTCTGTCTGAAAGCCTGCTCAGACATGCAGGGTTTTCTCCTCTCCAGAGGCACCTTCCAGTCCTCAACTTTCAGGCTTACTGTCAAAGGGGACAGCAAGCATAATCTAGAGGGCAGCTTCAAAGACTGGTGAAGATAAGCCAAGAAATAAATGCTAAATTATGCTTTGTGGTGTCAGGGACTCTTACGGATCCTTCATCTGCTGGCTGCCATCTCCTCTGCACTCACCCGACCTCGACTGTGGCCAAATGCTCAGCGCCAGCTACCGCGCTCTGCCCACAGAGAAATCCAGGTGTAAGACCTTCCAAATCTCTCCTAAAATGTATAATAATCAATTCTTAGTCCCCTCCCTTCTCTCGTCCCGGAAGAGCACAACTGGCAAATCTTAAAGTAAATTAGACAGTGTAATGGGTCTGTTAATTTGTCCTTGCATTCAGCTCACAGCAGTACAAAAGGTGTGGATCAGCAGCTGGTTCCGGGGTAAACTGAACTGCCTGAGCAGTCACCGTTAACAATCTACACAGTCTACCAGGTGATCTTTTTCAGAGATTTTCACCCTGTTGATGATGTCATATGAACTTTGTGTGAAATGCAGAAGTTGCTGTTAATCTGCATTTTTGTTTTATTGATAAAAAAAGGGTATGATGGAACAATATCGCTCCGTTGCTAAGTGATGGTTCCTGAATACGTGTTGGCAAACCCAATGCAAGCAGAGCAAACTGATTTGCCTAGAGTTTGTGAAAGCCCCACTTCTTCACTAAAAAAAATCATTTTCTTGTTGAAGAACTATTGAAAAAGGTATAGAAATTTCATTTCAATGATCCCTGAACCACAGGTCTTTCTAAATGGGAGGTTGATTTATCTGAATGTTTGCTTATTTGTATTGGTTTTGTGTGGCAAACTTTTGGTAGTAGGGAGGCTACATGGGTGGCTTCTGTGAGAAGCTGGTAGAAGCTTCCCCTGTGTCCAATAGAGTCAATACCAGTCATCTCCAAGATGGACCTGTCAATGGCCAAGCTAATCACCAATGGTGGTAGCACCTCTGTGAGAACACAATTAAGAAGGAAGATAAAAAACCCAAAAACCAACAAAACCTGTGCGATACCAGCAGCAGCTGGAAGAGAGGGGTGAGAATATGTGAGAGAAACAACTCTGCAGACACCGAGGTGAGTGAAGGAGGGGACAAGGAGCTCCAGGTGCGGGAGCAGAGATCTCTGCAGCACCCTTGACGAGTCTGGTTGTCCTTGTGCAGCCCATGGGAGTTAATGGTGGAGCAGATACTCACCTGCAGCCCAGGGAGGACCCCATGCTGGAGCAGGTGGATGCACCTGAAGGAGGCTGTGACCCCATGGACAGAAGAACCCATGATCTCGCAGATTTTCTGGCAGGAATAGTCACCCTATGTGGGATCCACACGGAGGCAGTGTGTTCCTGAAGGACTGCACCACATGGAAGGGCTCCATACTGGAGCAGGTCATGACAAAGTGAAACCCATATGAAGGACTCACATTGGAAAAGTCTCCTGTGAGTGAGAGGCCACTCTGGAGAACAGCAAGAGAGTGAGGTGGAAGGAGTAACAGAGATAATGTGTGATGAACTAACTGCAGCCCCCATTCCCTGTCCCCCTGTGCCACTCAGGAGGCAGAGACAGAGAATTTGGAAGTCAAGTTGAGCCCAGGAAGAAGGGAGGGGTGGAAAGAAGATGTTTTAACATTTGGGATTTATTTCTCATTACCCTACTTTTATTGGTAAAAAAGTAAGTTCCCCAAGTTGAGTCTGTTTTGCCTGTGGCAGTAATTAGCAACTGATCTCTCCCTGCCCTTATCTTGACCTATCAACTTTTCATTGTATGTTTTCTCCCCCCCTGTCCAGCTGAAGAGAGGGAGTGATAGAGCAGCTTCATGGGCACCTGGCATCCAGCCAAGGACAACCCACCACATTGTTACTCGCGATCAAGTTTTGCTTAATTATTAAAATAAGCTAATATGTTTAAATATGAACTAACTTAGTCCTAACTAAGGTATCTCATCAATCTGATGCTCTGTCTAGTAGCAAAAACTACAGAGCATGTCTTTGGGAATCAATTTAATCCAAACAACAACTAGAGACACTATTATGCTCTCATTATAACTATGCAGCTATTTTCATGCCTCCTTTGTACCCCACTTACTTGCAGCCATTCTCATGCTCATTTTTACCCCACTTACTCTTCAATTTCATCTTATTTTTAAATTGCCTAGATTTAATACACGTGTTTTGATGATGTTTGTAAAATCCCTATTATAATAATATCTTTAAACCTGCTACAAATATCTTTAAAGACAAGTGCATACTCACCAATGTGCAGAGGAAGGATTCCCTCTAAAAATCCACAATTTAAGTAATGTTTACCATTCATAACATGTGGAAATATATTTTCCACACCACTTAAAAAATATTAAAAAAATAATCTCTAAAGTCAGTCAGTTGATGCTGCAAGTTCAGTATCACACTCCTGAACAAAATAAAAAAACCCAAACAGCAACAAACCGACAAAAAAATGGTAGACCGATGAAGGAATAGGCATCTTACTGGAAATGTTTGATAACTGTTTCATGCCCTAAGTACCATTCTTATTCTTTGCAGGTGCAGGTGTTCCCATTATCAGTTAGTAGTTGGTTTATGGCTAAAATGCTTTAGTTTATCCCATTAGGCACAGATAACAACTGTTATCAATTCACGGGCAGGCCTTAACTCCAATTTAAGGTGTCTACATGTAGGTACCTGACTAAGCTGCAGGCACTTAAAAATGAAAATCTAATCAATACCTTCAGTACGAAACCAGCCGGAAGATATTTTAACCTGGTTTGTGCAATGTGTACTCTAAGGCAGCCCTCATTTTAGTGAGTGAAAAGTTTCCTCTTGACTTTAAAGGAAGGTGAATCATGTCTCCCGTTCTGTTTACAGACCAATGCACAGACCGTTCTCTTTGAACAGACCTTCTGAGTGCATTCACAGACCTATAACATAGTGAGAGGGGTGATGACATCTGATCACTTCACACATCCTTCAGAATCAAATATGAAGTGTGTCCTAATTTGAGATAATTCCTGCGAATTAATGGTATCTGGGACATACATCCATTGCCATGAGGAAAGTGAGTTAGTGCCTTTCCCGCTCTTTTTTTTGTTGTTGTTGCTAGGGATTTATGCTGAGGAACCAGAGCCAACCTGAGAAGATTTAAACACCTGCTTTTGGTGAATTTAGATTCACAGAATCGTAGAATCATTAAGATTGGAAATGACCTTCAAGTCCAATGATCTACTAAACATTCTCAGGACCACTAAACCATGTCCTGAAGTGCCACATCTGGATGTTTATTGAACCCCTGCAGGGATGGGGATTCCACCGCCTCCCTGGGCAGCCTGTTCCAAGGCCTAACCACTCTCAGCAAAGAAATTTTTCCTCACATCCAACCTAAACCTCCCCTGATGCATCTTAAGCCCATTGCTTCTCACCCTATCAACTAGTCACCTGGGAGAAGGATACGCTTCTCCTTTCTTCTCCATTTCCCTCTGATATTGTGCAAAGAGAACATGAGCCATGCCAGCTCTCACCTGGCAATGCTTTTGCTCATCAACCCTGGGGTAAATGAATGGCTGCATGCTGACTAAGCCATGGAAAAGTGAGGACTGTCTTGATGTTTACCAGATTAAGTCATTACTTTTCAATTTGAAAATGTTTTGTTGTTCTGCTGACCCTTCCCAATTTGCCCGTTCCTCAGAGCAAAACAAGTCAAAACAAAAATACAGAAATGTCACTGCTCTGCTGCACCCAGAAATGTAAAACCCAGCTTAAGTCTGGAGCTGTGGTTCATGTCCAAAGTTCTTTGATAATACAGACTCTAACCAAGGGAATTGCTTCATTCTGTTCAGTTTTCTCATCCCCACTCACACCCATGATGAGTTCCTGCATAAATTAAACAATAATTAGTTGTGTGACATTTCGGACCACGTGTTGTGGATTTTAGAGTTAAGATTTCCTGATGGAATCCAATCCACGCACTCAGTTTCTCCTTGTTTACTCTAACAGTTTCCCAAGTTTTTTTCACACAATGTGGTTCCATGCATAATAATCAGATCAGGGTAAGGTTACATAACAAGAAAGAACTTCACTTTCATCCTCTCTAGGTAATAGATGAGCAAGCCAGACAGGAAATCAGTCTGCTTTCAAACAGGGTATATTTAAAAATTTATCACGCAACGATATCTTACACTCCCTAGGTTTAGAGCAAAAAGTGTGGCTTGATAAAGAGGCACCGAAAGCAAAATGGTAACACAATTGGAAGTGTACTGCATGAAACAGAACCACCGACAACATCAAGCCTGCTATTAATCATTCTGTTGAGAGTGGCTATTTATCAAGCAATGAATCTCCCAGCAACTATGGCTTATATGGCTTGAACTGAAAGAGCCCTGAATGATCCTTGAAGGATAAAAGAAACATAAGTCACATGAGCCTTTGCTTTCCTGGGTCAGGAGAAAAATATGGAACTACCATTAAAGTCATAATGGTTAGGCTTGTGCCTGTTGCAATAAATCAGGGGAGGAGCAACAGGAGAAGAAAGCAGAAAGGTTTCTCTCAGCTTCACCTCCAACTCTCTAAACACGAGTGTCCAGAGGAGCAGGCTGCACAATGACTGTTCCTGGAGAAGGGGACCTGTCTGTAACCCTTCCAAGAGTGGCGCTCTTCATCCGTGTTCATGGGGGCTTCTGACAGAGCTGTCGTAGGGCAGTGGAGAGCTCCCACGCATTTTGCCTCTTTTCAGGTGGGCAAGGAGATGGATTAATAGGCTTGGAGGCTCACCCATCTTCTCAGGACCTGCTCCAAGCTTCCTACAAATCGGAAGAGTCAAAGGAGGAGGAATCTGGAAGAGGTGCTGTCTGAGACAATATGCCTGACAGATGCTAGCTGGAAGTCATCACTAGTCCTGATGATTGGAGAGTCCTCTACTGCTGATATGTCTGAGGAGAGGACTCTGATGTGTGGGTGATAGAGTGGGCACTGTTTCCCACTGAGGAGGGGCAGTGGGGAAATGCTTTTGATGTTAGCACATCCATTTACACATCTGGTCTTCAGGAGACTCGTTCTGCTGGTTTTAATGAAGAAAGAGGATGCACTGTGTGGTGAGGGAAGTTTACCCTGCTGGCATTATAACTCTCCATCTGTTCTGCAGTCAGAGTGAACATTTCTGTGTCAAGAGCAGTGATACCAACATTAAGTGTATTTTTTTCTCTCTTTTTCAAGGAAAAAAAAAATAAATAAAGGAAAAGAATCAGAAAGAAGTGGATAAAAGTGCATAACTTTCCACAGGCACTTCTTTTCTGAAGAGAGAAAACAGTCTGGGTGGATGCTGAGTTGAAAGAATTCATGAGTGAGCATGTCAGTTAGCAGCGATTTGGCTTGAATGATACCTTCCCAGAGGAAAGAGGTAACTCATAAAACTTTCCTTCTGGAAGCTCACAGATTCCAGCTAATTAATTGCAGTGTGGTATCTTTTAAACTAGAGGTGTGCCAAGACAGACCCAGTTGCTTCTGAAACACTTACTGTTGCCAAGTCTTGCTATTATTACTTTAAAGACCAGCTCCAACATATATCAATGCAAAAATCCTTGGCAGTATAAAGATAATGCAGAAATACAGCAGGTATTTTACAGAAAAAAAAAAGTAATATCTCAGTGAAGACAAGAAAGGGAGGGAGCACGGGAAAACAGGACTTGCTATGAAGCCTTTGAACTTGAATGCCTTGGAATAAAGCTCTGTGCCCTGCGGGCTCAAAGGCTGGTGAGCAATGAAGCTGGTTTGCCAGCTGAACAGTTTAGGATGACCACATCATCCTCCCTGCTTTAAATATATCATTGTTCAGGTCTTCAGAGAGAGTGCTGCTTCTTCCTGTGTCGTCTTCATTTGACATGACACTCCACAGGCTGGGATTTGCTCTCTACCAAATGTTCGTGCTTTTACTGCGTACACCTGGGGAGTTTGTAATGCAGCCTGGCCAGGATGGTCTATTGCCTGAAGAGGAGGTTTGTAGGCCCCAAAAGTTGCACTGAGGCTGCAGAATGCTACAAGGAGGGCCAGTATCATCTGAGTGTCTTTCCAAGCAAAATGCAGACTGATGTGTTTGATTTTGCTCTCTCATGGCAACTTCCCCAAATGCACAAGCTGACTTGCGCTTATTACTTGCTTGGAAAACAGAGTAAATGAAGAAATTCTCTTCAATAACCTTCAGCTTTGTTCCTGAGGACAAAGCTGGCATAGGTGAGCTACATCTACACTGTAATACATAAATGAATAAATAAAGAGGGGCTTTTCATTACCGTTTATTAACTCCAGTTAAAAATCTGTACAGACAAGGACACTTGTTTTTTAACTAGCAGTTGCAGCTCATGACAAAACCCTTAGAGAGTATCCTGCCAAACCAAACAAAAGCCTATATTGCTGTTTGTTTCATTTTGTTTTTCATTGCTATTTTAACCTGAGATAAGACCACAGCTCTTCTCATGCTGGGTAGGTTGACCTAGATTAACCCTTGCCAGGTTTCTGGATGATATAGAAGATGTTCAAATAGCAGGGTGATAGCTAACCTTAGAAAAACCTTGATACGTAGCTTGTAATTCACGTGCAATACAGCATGAAAGATTGAAGTCAGTGGCAAACAGTTTTGTTTTGAATCTGTATCCCTCACAAGAAAGGAAAACTAAAAAAAAATAAAATAAAAGAGAGAGTGTGCAATGACCTGAATAAGCTGTATTTTATCACGCTTAAAAATGAAAAGCAAAGTGGAACCTCCATGTTTATAGCCCTGAGCCCACAGAGCCACAGATGGAGGTTGCCACTTTGAATTTTTCAACGAACATTGTTCATTAAAAAGTGTTGAGGAATAATAGGTAGCAGAAAACTTGCTCAACTATTAATGGTGTCAGTCTGTTAGAAAGATGTAGGAAAAAGAGATAATAATGATTATCAAAAAGTAGGAGAACAAGGTGGAAAAATAAACTATTATTTCAAAGCCATAAAAGCACTTGGGAGGCAGTTTTTCATCCACCTTTTTCTACATCTGACTTTTGCACATCAGAGCAGAGAGATCTCAATAGAAAGACAGTTTGAAAAGATTGATGAGAACTAAGAGGACCAGAGTTTTCTTTTACAAGTGACTGTGCATTTTGATTTCATATTCAGCCTTATTAGATGCAAAAGTGTAAAACTCACAGTGATGATTCAAGACAGAGCCCAGGAAAATGATATTGTAAGAGGTCTGAGACAGGGATTGTACAGCTGGGGGTGGCTCTGGTCAGCCTCACCACCACCTTCTATGCTCAGATTTCTTCCTGAGGTATCTGCCTTCTTGGGGTACAGCTAAATTGGCTGCCTCAGCTGCTTGACTGCCAGAGTTCACAGGCAGAAATCAGTCCTGATTCACTTCATAACACTAGCTTATAAATTGCAGAGATTCAGCAGCTGCTGCAAGAACAGGTGAACCATTTCTGAAGATTTTCCTTAAGAAAGGGCTCAGAATGACACCTGGGACCAGGAATACCACTATTATCCTCAGTTAAGCTGAATTTCCTCCTGAAGCAGAGGAGGGAAATTTGCCCTTATTCCATGGAAGCACCTAAATGTCTGTTTGCATTAAGCATGTGCTTTTCCTCCACTGAGGTAAATGTTTAGTTTAAATGTACATTTAAATGCTATCATATGCGTATGGGGCCTTGCAGAAGGTGTGCAGTTTTGAATCAGAGTCTAAGGTAATTCAGACAACCAGCTCATCCTGAATACTACTTCACTGAAGTCAAGAATACATTTTTATTCTTACTGATAAAAAGCACCAAACTAGTATGATGCAAATGCTCCATGAGCTCCATGAGCTATCCCAGTAGCTTATTCCTGCTTTGGAATCCAAACCTCTTGATACGGGATGAGCAGGATGGAGTCTCATACATCCTCTGTATACAATCCTGATAATACAATCCTCTTGAAATCAGGCAAGCAGCTGAAGAGTTTACTTAATTAGAAAGCTCTCCTGAGTTTGAATGCGATCTCAGTGATCCCGTGATCAATGAATTGCATTGTGATGGTGAAATCGCAGTAGGACTTGGCAAAAAAGAGGTTAAAACAAAACACATGGAAACAACTATTTCAGTCCAGGACCAAAGTCTGTGTAGGTCCACACTAATGCAAGAGCCATACTTGCAGCCCTGTCTGGAAGCAGTGTCAAATCCATTGGGGTCCTGATTAACACTCTGGAACTTCAGGGCAAAGGGAAATCCTAAAAGTTCAAGCACTAGCCCAAGTGACTTATTTTTTGCAATACATTCAATAAACATGTAGTGTCTTGCAGAAATAGAGCACAAATGCTTTCAACAGGAAACCTCAAGACTTGTTATGACAGCAAGACAAAATGCCTTTTTTTGTCTGTTTGTTAGGGTTGCCAAAGTGAAAGTAGCATAGCCGTGTGTTTCCTTGGGAGACCCCCAGTTTCTTATCTGAACACGTTTATGTCCATTTACTGACAAATCCATGGAGTCTCAGCTATTTCCTAAATTTTCCAAACGTTCTTATTTGCTCATGTTTTTCCTTAGCATCTCAATGATTCTTTGGTTCGCTCTGCTTCTGAAGTGCTGAGACTGAGCTCTCTCCTTTACCCTGCTTTCCTGGGAGTTATTTATACCTATATTATGGTTTATAACCCTGCAGGCAGTCTCTTCAGTCTGCCTAGCAGAATTACAAGTGCAAATTTTGACAGCTTCTCACATATAACTAATATCAATAGCAAAGTCTCTTTGGGATTTTGTGGAGCCTTCCGAAATCAAAGCTCTAGCTGAGGGTCAGAAGGAGACATACCGTCTGATCTTTGTTCAAATTCCTTGACTAGTTTAAGAGGTAGATCTAAGTATTCATGACTGCACCTAGAATGGACTGAAAATAATAAGGAACTTACTCCCAGGAATGGTGTTGTCATGGATGCTTAGATCATGGGAAGACAAATAGTTGCATTCTTATACCAGTGAGAAATGGTCCTCATATTCTCTTCCAGACAGTGATGGGAACCTAGCTTGTAGGTGACCAACATGTGGATTATGGCTGCCAGCAGTTTCTCTGCTGATTTCAGTGCCCGGCCTGATAGGCTTGGCTTCATACACAATCATTATCCTATTATGTATGAAAGCAGATGTGGATTTTGCAGTGCTAAAGAGTTTGAGCTCCACAGCTCATCTGTTAAAGCATGACAAAAGTGCAATGTAATATCTCAGCCCCCCAGCAGCTCTGAGACGTGGTACTGCAGTGTTTTACAAGCGTCTTTTGTGCACCACAGCAATTTTCTCATGATTTTCTCACTTGACTTCCCAGCCTATTGTAACAGCTGGGCTACAGGAGGAATGAATTGGCCCTGAGGTCTCCTGTGACCACTCCTTCTTACATTGCACTTCTGCTCCCTCCCTTTGGGAAGGGAGTTACACTGGCTGCAGCTTTTATTTTCATTCCTATTCAGTCTTTAGCAGTTCCCCTTTGATGCTTCCTGCCATCTCTCTCTTTCTTGCTGTGCTTTGACGGCTTGCTACTGCAGGCACAAGTAAGATCATGCTGTGATGAGCTTCCTCAAAGCAACGTCTTGCTGGTACCAGGTATCTCTGCAGTGGAAGCTGGCAGTGTAGTGCTGTAGGGACACAATACGCTTCTCTCTGTCTTTTCAGATTCATCCCCTCTCGGGACTCGCAAGGGCACCCCTCTTGACCAGAAATGTCAAACCACAGTTTGAAGCTGGCAGTAGATAAACTCTGACAGGGTTCAAATCTGCACGCCCTGAGAGCAGTAGTTTGCATTGATGTGCTTCCTAAAGGTCTGCATCCACATTAGGAGTGCTGCTCATCTTTCCCCTTAAAGGTTTAGCATTCTAAAAGGTACCACAGTGAAACACAGAGAGAGGCATTATCCCCTCCAGGGTTTCTGAAACTGTTAAAACAAAGCCTAAAAAGGACTGTTGCTTCTCCTGAGAGATATAACATTAAAATAATAATAAAAAAATGTAAATGTTCCAAATGTATATGTAGAAAAAGAAAATAATTGAGAGAAGGAACATATATTACTTTAAAAGAGTGAGGACCTGAAATGGTTACAACTGCAAGAGGTGACCAGATCTCACAGTGAGCAGAAAGAACAACACTCAAAACAAAATAGATCGGAGGAAAATTTCTCAGGCATTCTGTTTAGTTTTAGGAAAACACAGTTCTATACTTAAACTCAGCAAACAGCATGAGCTGTAGAAGAGTGAAATGATATTCTGAGCAATGTCAGGATAGCAAAGTTAGAGGGTGCAAGAATAGCCAGAAAGGGTACAATTCCTCAGCTGGTTGCCAGCTAATTTATTCAAGGGCAGCTCCCATGTTACAACGTGAGCCTAAGGACGAGGAGAATGAATTAACTTCATCCTTCTTTCATAGTATAACACAATAAACTCTATACAGTCAAATACCCCCCTTCCCCCCCTCAAGTTTTACCAATAAAAAAAAAGAAGAGCGAGCAGTCCAATAAAATAGATCCCATCAGTACTGTGTGACAGCTGGGCATTTGACAGGCTCTGCACATGCATCAGGCTGGAGTGACAACTGATTTAGAGGTCAGACTTGAAAACCTGGGGAGTTTCTGAGCAGACTGAATCATGTGAAAAGTCTCGGAGTTTGTGTTGGTGGTTGTTTTTTCAGCCAGGCACCTGCACAGCCTGCCAAGGAAGATGTGGGAGGTCCCTCCCAGTTTTGAAGAACAAAATATAGAGAACCGTCTGTTGGAAAAGATACAGGTATGCTTTATGATATTCATTCCATTAAGAGAGTGAGAAGCAGGAGTAAGAGCCTTTTTCTCTGGTAGAATACACTAATTTCTTTTGAGAGAAAAGTGAATGTTAGAGGAAGAACTGGAGTATGCCTGGGTCAAGCGGAAATTCAAGTTCATTCTTATTTAATATCCTGAGACATCCTCTATAGGTAGAGGTTACATCCTGACAGCTTTTTCTGTGAAGATGCCTACACGTGAGTGACCCCCAAAGAGGCAGTGTCTGACCTTCAGTGACTCATCATAAGAAACTAATTGGGAAAACTTAGCATAGAATTTTGCTTTCATTTAGAGAACCAGGGGAAGCATTCATCTGCCATTAATGGAAACTGTACAAAGGGACATGGAAGGGAATGAAAACTCCTAACAAAAATAAAGGTTTAAACAACTAATGTGTTTGAAATTGTTTTGGCTGCTTCTTGTTAAATTTTGCCTACATGAAAATGATCTGGGCTATAAAGATAAAATTGTTCTGCTCTGACACCTCCCAACACTCCCACTATCAGTAATCAGTTCAAGATTTTGTCATCCCTACAGTCACAGGGAGGGCTGGGGAAACGTACTTCAGATCAGCCTATCACGGGGAGTTCCTTTTAAAACACTTTCCTGAAGAACAAAGCAAGTCGATACTTAAGACCAAATCATTCTGCTATTAAAATGATATATGCATTGTAATTAGATATCCTTGGAGACAAGGTTGGTTATAACGTGATTTTTTTAACGCAGAAATCCTCTGTTCGACGTCCTTGAACATTTCTGCAGAAGGTCCTTTGCAAGGGAGTATTTTAAATGTGAGTGGATGGATCCATCCAAAACCAGTAGCTGTTCACACACCAACATCCTTTTGTTGCTGCAGATACAGACATTTTTCTTTTACACTATTCAAGGCTCTTACAAAAGAAATAAATTTCATACCAAAGAAGCTAGTGCAGCATTTTTCTGCTTTTTCAACATCTTTCTTTACTTTTAGCTAGCTTTTGTTTCCAATTTTTAAGTCTAGTTGAAGAATAGGCAGCAGTGCAGTAAAGGTGTTTCTTTTTTCTACACAATATGCTTAGCTTGATGTACTGCTTTATATAAATGTTGCAGATTAAAGCTGTTCTTAATATTTATAAGACTTTTAAACCTGATGCTAATATAGCAACGCTCTCCTTAAAGATATAACAAAGCACAATCCTCGTGGCAAAAACTATGAAATAAATATTTTTTGAGATAACACTTTCCTTCACTTTGCATAAATTTAACACTGTACACTCTGTACAATATGTGATCTGTTTCCCAACTCCTTATCAACATAAATAGCTCTGGTGAGATGTCAGAAAAGTAGCAGAAGCTTTGGAAAACACCACGCATTAAAGATGCTGAATTTAATTTTCTGCTTTTGTTCTGTATGGCCTACTTACTCCTCAAAAGCTTTGCCATGTCATGATGCAGAGCTGGGATGAAGGAACTATTAAGACTAAATTTAGCCATATGTGAAGGCTCAGCTGTAAACACCCCGCACATGATATTCATGGAAGCTTCAAGATGTCTGTAACCAAAAATAATAGCATGGTGCAGTCACCCTCATGCAGACGATGATTTTGTATTGTACATCATGGTGGTCCTGCCTCCAATTATTGGGCTGAGATTGTTATTTTACAGGTTAGTAAGTATGGAGGGAACAGGTGACTGCAGAGATCTGCCTGGAATAGCAGACCTTTTGGAAATCTTGTCACTTTGTACATGAAACTCTCCTTTATTTTTTAAGGACGTCACCATAGCTCGGACACATTCAACCAGATGGACGTGCAAAGTGTACAGGAGGAGTAATTCTGGGCAAGATGAAAAAAATTCACATCTTTGGCCAAATTTATAAAGTCCAGACTCTCCATGTGTGCTAACATCTATTCTTGATATTGGCCCTCCCTCTATTTTGCATCTCCAAATGATATTCTACCACACATTTGTGGAGACATGGAGGAATTACTTCCTGTAGTTGAGCAGCTTCCCATATTTCCTTGGGTCATCCCCTCAGCTAGTCAACTGCTGACCTAACCCTACAGCAACTGAAGTTTGTGGCTCCTTCAGAGTTTCCGAGTGAACCTGGACATTGCAGCAGTTCAGGTGCGCTCTGTTACCTCACTAAACCACTTCCAATGACTCCAGGCAGAGAAGTGCCTTGTACTGCAATCCAGGTTTCAGCTTCTTTAGTAACAGGTGGGTTTTATTTGAACACTGAAGGCACAAGGACTATTTCTTTGCCTCTCCAAGGCTAAGCTCAACATAACACAAGTTCAGGTCAATCTCAAGGAGGGAAGCAACTTCCCAATATATTTTGTAATCCATGATCTCTCCTTGATTGACTCATCTGCACATTTTTTTCAGTCCTTTCCCCAAATTCTCCTACTTTCCTGTCACTCTCTTTCCCTTCATAAGAAAGGAAGACAAGGGCAGCAATCGCTATTGCTCCCACCAGTCCTCCTCTACTCTGCCCTAGTGAGACCACATCTGGAGTGTTCTGTTCAGTTCTGGGCTCCCCAGTTCAAGAGGGACAGGGAAATACTGGAGGGAGTCCAACAAAGGCTACAAAGATAATGAAGGGACTGGGACATCTCTCTTAGGAGGAAAGACTGAGAGCCCTGGGGCTGTTTAGCCTGGAGAAGAGAAGCTTGAGAGGGGATCTTATGAATGGCTACAAATATCTGAAGGGTAGGTGTCAAGTGGAAGGGGACAGTCTTTTCAGGGGTGCCCTGTGATAGGACGAGAGGTAATGGTAGCAAGGTGAAACACGGGAAGTTCCTTCTCAACAGAAGGAAAAACTTCTTTGCTGTTAGAGTGACAGAGCCTGGACCAGGCTGCCCAGAGAGGCTGTGGAGTCTACTTCTATGGAGACTTTCAAAC
>JANIJG010007673.1:21074-31621 GCA_024611175.1 Megaceryle torquata
ACGCTTGACATATTTATAGACATTAATGAGGTCCCCCCTCAGTCTCCTCCAGGCTAAAGAGACTCATCTCTCTCAGCCTCTCCTCATAAGGGAGATGCTTCACTCCCTTAATAGTCATGGTTGCCCTGCACTGGACTCTCTCCATTAGCTCTCTGTCCTTCTTAAATTGGGGTGCCCAGAACTAGGCACAGTATTGCAGGTGGGGCCTTACCAGTGCAGAGTAGAGGGGGAGGAGAACCTCCCTCGACCTGCTGGCCACACTCTTCTTAATGCATCCCAGGATGCCATTTACCTTCTTGGCCATGACGGCGCATTGTTGGATCATGGTCATCCTCTTGTCCACCAGGACCCCTAGGTCTTTTTTCCCAGAGCTGCTTTCCAATGGATCAGCCCCCAGCCTATACTGATACATGGGGTTGTTCGTCCCCAGATGCAGCACTTTACACTTGCTCATGTTAATTTGCATTAAATTTCTCCCTGTCCAGCTTTCCAGCCTGTTCAGGTGACGCTGGATGGCAGCACAGCCTTCTGGAGTGTCAGCTACTCAACCCAGTTTTGTATCATCAGCAAGCTTGCTGAGGGTACACTCTATCCCTTTGTCCAAGTCATGGCACTTCAGGTCATGGTTTGGTGGTCATGGCATTGCTGGGTTGATGATTGGACTTGATGATCTTAGAGGTCTTTTCCAACCTTAATGATCCTATTCTACAATTCCATGATTAAATCGAGAACAACATAGAGGATCTCAGAGTGCTGTGTGCCACTCAGTAATGTGGATGAATAATGTTGTAGTTTTATTTACAGCTGTTGTACTCTCTTGTTTTGCTGTTTTATTTGGCCAAATGAGTCATAGTTTTAATTTCCTTCCTGTTTTTAATTCACTCTTTTAACATGCTGCTGACATGTTAATTTGGCTACTTACTTCATATTTAAAAACTAGAATTAGAGGGACATCCCAACTAGCAATAATAAAAAGATTGAAAACAGTGTTATTTCAGAAGAGCTGCTAGGACTTTCATGACCAGACTGAGGTCTGATCCTCTAAAGGTAATTATGTAATGATCTAATTAATCACAACAAGACAAAAATAATTTCAGGTAGAGATTCTTCAGTCAAATTTTGGGTGTATGGTGGTTGTTTTTGGTTTTTGTTTTTGTTTTGTTTTAAGTAATACATCCTTAGGTCAGATCTGGATATTCAGATGCTTTGTATGCAGTAGGGCAGCTCAAAAAGATAGCAGTGTAATCAACATGTTGGCAAAGTTGACACTGGTTATTGCTTCATATAAGATCACAGGACTCACAGGTGATCTCTTGCACCAATGAGTCCAACTCTTCTCAGCAAACCCTTATCCCATTTCTGTGTTGTATTCTATGCTAATGTCAATGAGTTTTCTTTCCCAACAATATAATCAGTAATTTAGAAAGCTAGCTTTTTAGGAATTCAATTATCTTCCCATCTTCACTGGGAAATCTTTATAATTTTAGTCTATTAATTTACTTTTATTCTTAAGTCCCAAGTAATTTCTTTGACCATTTCTGTTAAGAGTTTACTTGTGCAAATTGTCTGGGGCTTTTGTCTGTTTGATCCTTCTGAAGACTGGTTGCACACTTGCTGATTAGGACTTCATTTCTCCACGATTAATCTGCAAATGCTGACTTGTAATTCACTTTACTGCTATTTTTACTCAATTTCTAAAGATGCCTATTGGGAACTTTAACTCTTAAAACTTAAACGTCAAGTTACCATGTAAGCTACTCCTTCCTATTGGGCAATGATTGTTTTCTATTCTGGAGAATCCTAAGGTATAATAGTCAAACTATGAGCAGAGAATACAAAAAGAAAGCAAATATTTAATGTGTATTTTCATTTTAAAACCCCAAACAAACACAACACTGTACCTCTCATATTTTTTTAACCTTTGCTTTTCTTTTTCTTTGATGGAGTCTTACTAAAGAGATAGCATGTAAACACGGTTGCAGCTCTGACTGTGCATTTCTTTTCATGTTTATTGTGTCCGTTTGAGTCTGAAACTTTGTAAAACTCTGAAATAGTGTTGCAAAACGACTGGTCAGATGTGCTTCAAATTCTTTGATGAAGCAGCTACTTGTAGCTGTGAATGAAACTGGAAATGTAGTGTAAATAATCAAGTCCCTTGAGGAGCTGAGACATTTTTGAAGAAAAAAAGAGCACTGAGTTGTTATTTGTTTCATGATCCTACTGTCGTTTCTAAATATGTCAAATATAATAGTTAAAAAGAATTGTGTACTTTTTGTATATTTCAGGTGTTTTACTGAATGACAGTGAAAAGCATTCAGCTAAGCATATAGTTACCTTCCTAAACTAATAATAAAAATATTCTGAGGATCACAGCAACTTCCAAAGAAGAGAGGAAAAAAAAATATCTGTATCTATTAATTATGTACATATATAGGACAAAAAATTTTCTTTCTTTGATCTTCATTTAATTCTAGCTCCAATGCATATTATCTTCTGGAGCTGAGAATTCTGCCTGGTACTGTTTCTTTAATCTTGTCTTGTGGTGGTCCTTAGGAAACAAACTTCTGATCTTTGAATTTTAGAGAAGAGGCTGTACCAGCTGTTCCTGATAGGTAGCTCTGGTCTTTTAGGAGAGAATAGTTCACATTTCTTCCACAGATTACCTCTCTTAGGTACCCTGACTTTTCTAGTGTAGTATGAAATCTGTTATTTGTTTGTTTGTTTGTTTTGTTGTTGTTTTATTGTTTGGGTTTTTTTTGTTTGTTTTACTGGTTGTGTAATGGTTAGGTGAGATGAGAACAGAAAAATAAAATTATTTGCTTTTCACTTCCATTCTCTTTTCTTTTGCCTTTGTTTATAATTTGGTGTTTTCTGTTGCTCTTCTTTTTTTGGACTTGGAGCAGAATGCTCATACTTGAGAAAAAGATGAGGGGAAAAAAAATTTATCTTCCGAACATTGCAAAAAGAGGGGCTGGTTGTCCATTTAAGACAGAAGATATTTGATAAATTAGATGTCAGTTTAAATGGCAGACTATTTCCAAAAGTGAGAAACTTAATTTTTGAAGAATGATGACCAGTAACTGTAGCTGGCAAAAGTAAAACTTGGATCTTCTCGGTGGTATTTATGCAAATGTCCTGTCTCAGCTTAAGAAGCTGGTAAAGTCTTGTATTTAAAACTTGGAAACGCTCATGTATAATTTGTTAAAATCAAACAGTGTTTCTGTAATATGCATAGAAAGTGAAGTTCTTTTTATCTTCCTTAGAGTTTTTAAATACCCTGTATTTTGCTAAGGAGCTTGGTTAAAACTATGGGTTGATTTGAATAGCTTTCATCTCTCTTTAATTTCTCATACCTTTGTATTTCCCTGAAACTGAAGTTTTGATTTGAGATACTTTAAGGATTTAAGGTTGCACAAACTCTGAGCCAATGCAATATGTGCGTGCACCTGAGCCACGTGGATGGTAGCAGAGTTGGAATGTGCCTCTGCAGGATCACATTGTCTGGCCACTTGCGTGTTATTTATTCGCCACTTATTTTTTCAGTGGAAAGTTGTTGCATCACAGACAATGTCGTATCATGTTCTCCATTCTCCTTTCATACTCGCTGTCAGGGCAATAACATTAATTTGTGTCCATTTGAATAATACTTGTTGTCACATGGGAAGAGATCTTGTGACAGGTTTGGGCTTTGTTTAGCAAAAACACTTTGAAGAAATGTCAATTTTGGGAGACTTCATTTTACAGGAAAGAAGCAGAGTGGCTAAACAATTGCAACTCACATTTTTTATTTTAGTCTGACCATTTGCCAGTGCTCTAGGCATATGAGAAATATAATTCACTTTCCATGGTGCAGTCTAAATGCTCCATAAATACAGTGATCAAACTTTCTCTCAATTTCTGATTGACAATTGCTGCCTTTTTTTGTTCACTGAGTGATTCCAAGCACTTTGATGCATCTTTGTGCTTACTGTAGCAGTGTTATATGTGCCTGTTATTTTGGCTTTGTGCTCTGTGTCAGTAGCACACAGAAGATATGAGTTTTTCCAAGACCAGCTGCTGCCATTTTCAGATAGATCTTACAGCTGGGCCAGGGGCTGCTTGGGTTGGCTGCAGTTCTGAGGCACCCTTTTGGCAGTTGTTGAGCACAGTGTAGGCTGTGTCCTTGTCCAACTCAGGGCACCCTGCAGCCCCTGTCACCAAAATCCTGCGGGTTATACCCAATACAGTGACCTAGCACTAAAGAGATTGCTAAAGTAGATAGCACTGCAGGGGAGTCATTCAAGTTGATGAAGAAGGTGCAAAGAGGAGATACTGGGATTAGACTGTGACTGAGGCTACTGCTGGAATTACTGGTGTAGTGCATGTCAAAGATCTTCCTCTTAATTAGGTGAAAAATTCGAATACTGTGCAAAGGTAATTGGATATATCTAAGAACTATTAAAAAAATCTCAAACCAAACAAGGGAAGGGATGCCATCCAGAGAAACCTGGACAGGATGGAGAGGTTGTCCTGTGGGAACCTCATGAAATTCAACAAGGCCAAGTTTAAGGTCTTGCACCTAGCTAGGGGCAATTCCAAGCACAAATACAGTCTGGGCAGAGAACAAATTAAGAGCAGCCCTAAAGAGAAGGACTGGGGGGTGTCAGTTGAGAGAAGCTAAACGAGACCCAGCAATGTGTGCTTGCAGCCCAGAAGGCCAAACGTATCCTGGACTGCATCAAAAGAAGCATGACCAGCAGAGTCTGAGATGTGAGGTCTCAGCAGCCATGTGAAAACTAGGCTTTGGAGCCTGCAACAGCATCATCTACCACATATTGAGTCTGTGCACTCATTACCTGGGCTACAATGGAATTATTGGCTTCAAGCAAACATTAGGGAGGGTATTTATATATCTTAAATTTTTCCGTGGCTCTCATCTGCCTTTCATATTATGCAGTTTCTAAGGGTGGTTCCTTTCTTCAGATTTTGGGCTATATATGAAGAAAGTGCATTGTTTTGGCTCTTCCTGGTGCTTTTCCCATATACTATAGAGGATTTGCTTATTGTATTTCAGATCTGGAGAAGATTTTCCTCACAATAGTACTTTCTACAGACAATCTTAGTGCTATTTGCATTTGAAAAATGTAAATCCTACTTAATGAGATGATGTTAATAATACATTCTTTTCTGACCAGCAATGTTTTTTTTGTAAAATCATTTAAACTATAAATTAACTGCGTGTAATGCCTTTACTTTGCATGCAAATATGGTCTTTTCAAGCAAATATAATTCCAGATGTGTGTGTTACACCTATGAAATATGAACAATGATAAATAATGAATAAGAGATCGTAGGCTGGTCTGTCTTTCTCTGCTCCTTTCCAGAGTGCTAAAGGAAAGATCTCATTAGCTAAGCTTAGCAGGAGCTCTGTTGTACTTAACTGATGAACCTTCACACAGTCTGAGTCCTCTGGGCCATTTGGAAGGTCAGGAGCAAAGGCTGAAAAATATAATGAGTTTTCAATATACATAAGCACAGCTGGAATCTGGCACAAATTTACCAGGGGAAGCACAATGTCCTTTCTATGTAGATAACTACAATATTTCTACTTCTGTTGCACCTGCATAACTTTTTCTTATTCCCTCCTTCAAGATTTTATTAAGTATGAGAGACTGCAGAAAACTGGTCTCTAGGTCAGTTGTCTTTAGTGGAGGGGAGCAGGGTTTATGTGCTTGTGGACTTTATTTATGGGGAGGGGTGTGTGTGTTGGCCTTTGAGTGTTAAGTAGTTAGTTCACCATTGTCTGGTTCAGTTTTCTATTTCTTGTGGCACAGTTAAGGTTACAGATGGGTTCTAGTATTTTGAAACTCAAAGTATTAGCTCTGAATTTATTCCTGGGGAACAGACAAATGTTTTATGTGTAGTCAAGCCATTTTAGCCATCTGACTGTCACTTTTTAATTTATGCTTTAAACTCTCTATTCATGCAGGAATATTTTGTGTTAAGGGATGGGACACCTTGAGTTCAATTCCTGCTGAAGATTCAAAGGAGGAAAAGTTCTACAAGGAGGGATGTTGAGAGTGAGGAGGATAGGAGCTGTCTCTGAGTGACAGCTGCCTGTAGTTCACCCCAGTATTCCAAAGTCTGCACACCTCTTCTAGCTGTTTGCTAGAAATGCAGACAAGCACTGTACTCTAATGTACACTTGCTGCTTCTCCATCTTGTGTCTAACAGGTCTTTCTTGTCCTGTGTTGTGTGTGTGAATGAATGAAGATGTGGCTTTAATGTAGGCTTAGGTGCTGCTGCTGAGCTCTTGTTGATGCATACTGTATTTCTTACTGGTAGATAATGGTAGATACATGGCTCTCTGCTTTTATGCTGTTGAGTGAAATCAGACTCACTAAAGGCATTTTCAAGGAGTGTAACAGAAGTATGATAAAGATTTATCCTTAAATACATTTTGTGCATTTAATAAAAACACTTGTAGTGTTATGCTTTATACAGATATAAGCGCATCTTGTGCAGTAGTATAAACTCTAGCTTTATAGTTAATGTTTGCTCATAAAAGTATGTGCCAGAGGAAGGAATCTTTCTAAAGCTTTTTATTTGGGGTGAAAATATCATTACAGAGAGAAAAAACCAAGCAAGTGCCCGAAGTCTTTGTTTGATTTTCTAAATAGCCTCTTTTCTTTTTTTTTTTTTTTTAAGTCAAAACACAATGTTGGAAACATGTGGCTAATAGCCAGTTACTCAAGTTGTGTTTTCTTGCTACATTGGAGCATATTTTGCTGTCACAGCTTATATTATAATGAAAAACCATGAAAAATGCAAAATTTTTGTTTATCAGCAATAGCTTTTATCTTACTATGTGCATTTTAACGTTTGCAGTTTTACAATTAAGTGCTTTTTTTCCATGGTGTCTTTAATACTTGCTGAATTCTCTAGGGAGTTAAGCTAGAGGACAAGGTTTTCAGTGAGTAAATGTTTCAGAAGGGATGGTAGAAAAGGTTTCTGTCTATGCTAGGAGGCGGGGTGAAAAGCCAGAGAGATGTGTCACAAAGAAGTTACTGGAGCACACCCAAAAATGAAACTGAGGGCAATCAGATGAGTGCATCTGTGTTGAGTAGTGGCAGTCTTTCTTTGGTTGGAAATCTGGTAGGCAGTGGAAAATGTGTAAATTTAGTACTGGTCAGACATATTCAGGATCTAAAGGGAAAGGTTTGTCTTTTTCTTTCTGGGATTACATTGTGACTAAGCAAAAATTGTTTAGATTTGTAAAATTATAATGTTTAAGACAATATAATAGATTATTATTGTTGTTATTATTATTAGTCCTAAAGACACGAGGAATATTCATCAGAATCTTGTCTTGGATAAAGAATTTGGATCTTCTTTAGTGAGATTGGGAAGCAAAGACAAGGGAAGAACAAAATTTGGGATAAATAAAAACATTAGTGAAAGCTGTGATGTATCCAGCATCAGACAATACAAAGAAAACAGAGACAGTAAATGAGCTGAGAGACACAACTCTCTGCAACATGCAAATGACACTTCCGTTCAAAGTCAAAGCTAGCAACAAGAAGTTGCTAGTATGGGTCAGCATGGGAAGGGAAGTATGGTCAATCATGGAGCTTTAAGGTGCTTCTGAGAAAATGTGGCAAAGCTATAAATAAAAAATAGGGCACTTAGAGAAGCAGGCTTAAAACTGAAGAAAAGTGTCGAGCTAGGCTGCTTACAGGGGAGGACTAGCAGGTTAATAGCAGAAGAGCTAAGAAAGGTGTCAAGAAAAGGATGCAGACTGCAGAGCAAGAATCCAAATGCTGGTTTTACTTAAATAAAAACAAACAGAAAAATAAGTAACTTGTTCTTCGTATCTTCTGCATTTCCCTATAATTACCATCCAGTGTACAAACTGAAAGGAAATACTTTTTTTAAAGTTTGGAAATTACTTAATGTATGTGTGTGTGTCAGGTGTTCCTCTGATTAGATCATAGAAAAGTTTTGATGAAACTCATGGGATTGCTGCTTCTTCTTGCAAAGGAATATATTTAAGGACTTTCAGTTTTCTATGGGGTGGGGTGAGCTTTTAAAGGCTCAAGTATTTCACCTTTTCCTTGGTTGTCATAGCTATCTGTCTGCCAGAAGTTTGAGCTCTTCACTTTGAGGAGCTTTGATTTTTATAGAAACTACTCAGTAAGGCTTTAAAAGAATTCTGAGCTATCACTGGATGTATTATATTCTGTGTCTTTTTTTTTTTTTTTTGTTCATTTAGGTCTGCTGGAGACTTATTAGTGTCATATAAAGGGCTAAGGATAATCTGTCTTTCCTGTAAAATTACTTTTATTATTTCTTACCTCTTTTTGTAGTAAGCTTAGTGATTTGTCAGACCGAGTTGTGATTTTTAGCTGGTGTTCTTTCTCTGATGGTGTCTGTACTGAGAATTTTGCATTGACAATCAGAAGGTGAAAAACACTTATATAGAGACTCAGTTTCAGGATGCTGAAAGAAATAGGCTATATATATTAATAGAATTAATTGGTGATGTCAGAAGACTTTCATAAAGAATTATGTAATTCAGGGCTTTTTGATGTATCTAAATCTAAATGGAAATTTTTATCAAACCAGAGGTAATTATAGAGTAACAATTATTCACCTAATGTTGATAGCAACTTGTTTGGTGTTAAATCATTACAAAGATCATCTGAATCTTGAAAGCTGTAAAGCTTTTGCCAATAAATAGCAGTTGTCTAAACCAATTGCTATTTTCATTTGTAATGCTGCTTTTATTTGTTATTAGTGTCAGGCGAACTTACTGGGGTATAAAATTGTAGGAATTGTCCTACTGAAGAGGGGCTCTATTGTGATATATTTCATCTGTTTGGTTCAGAGGAAAGTAGGTCTGGGGGACAAATTCTCTCCTGTTTTATCTAGTGTGAAAGAAATACTTATTTGAAATTTAGACACCAAATATTGACTCAGGATTCTAGTTCCATTTGTGGATCAATTACGGACTTCCTGTGCACTGTAGCCAGACATTTAAGTGATACTTTCCTTTTGTTTCCCCTGTATTAAATGGTTTGCCAAGGTATTGCAAAGATGAAACCTGCTGCTTAATTTGTGAGCTGTATTGATTCTGCAGTGTGAGGCATATTATAGCATAAATGAGTTGTCACAAATCTAACTAGATAAAATTGTAAAAATGTACATTACGGAATTATGTTTTCATGAAGAACTTCATAAAGACAAACTCTTAGTTTCAGAAATTAAACCTATATGCCAGTTAAAAGATAGATGAGATTGACAGCCAGTAGGAAGTTGAGTTGATATAAAGCCAGTTTGTGTAACCTTTAGAGAAAGTTGTTTCTTTTACTTTATAAGAAATGTGAATCATAGTGTCTTTGAAATCAGCATGTTATATCTAGAGGTCTGTTTTAGATTATATGCTCTTATTTAAAAATGAAATAATATAATATTAATATGTAAGCCTTAATGAAAGATGCCTTAGGATATTTCTTGGCCTTTATTTTTGCAAGAGGAGTATTGATTGAGTATTGGTGGACTGACTGTTCTCCATCATCAAAGTAAATCTTCTCTTAAAGTTACGTCATAGTAACTAAGCATCTAGAAAAGGTGGAGACAGCAGCCACATTTCTATAGATAAGGATGCATTATTTAGGCCTTTCTGACATATTACCAACATTAATTTGTAATTTCCAAGAGTGTATCTGTATGAATTTTGTTAGCCAAATGATTGCAGTAAAACATAGGAAAGCTCACACTGTTTTCCCTGTTCCTGTTTGCAGCTGAAAAATATTTTTTGCTCTTCTACTTTATTTCTTCATTTTCCATAATGATGTATGGTCATATTTTTTGCATACTGAATATTTTTTCTGTTTCAGAGCTCCATAGTTAAATGTTTAACCAAACTCCAAATCAAGTTGTGATTTGTATCTCAGTAAGAATTACTCGTAGCTTTAAGTCACAAAGAAAATGTGCTGTAGGCTTATAAGGTATGTTTGTGATGAAATAATACCCTAATTACTTATTAAGATGTCACGGAACAACTTGCTAATTACCTGTTCACAGAATCATAGAATTATAAAGTTATTTGGGTTAGACTGATGAGGTATCCTGAATTACTTTCAACTGTGCTGTTATATTCTTTTATCAATTACTTGCAATTGTGAATTCAGCTATAAGATACTTAGCTGTGCACTGCAAACATTTAAAGTAATAGATTATTCATCCAGGAATTCATTTAAAGAATATGGTTAGTTCTCATAATGCTTAAGAGTAGACATAAACTTGGACATTAGGCATTAGATGGAATTTTTTTCATTGGAAATAGCAGCACTGGATTGACGTTTTTAAGCATAAGAACCTTTTGTTTCTGGTACCCACAGAAATAGGTCCCACGTATGATTTATCCACTGCATGGAAGCTTTTCTATAAAAGCAGAACTCTTTTTTTTTTTTTTTTTTTTTTTTTTTTTTTTTTTTTAAAAAATTTTTTAGTTTTTTAGAAAACTTTTTTTTGTGTTTTTTTGTTTTTTTTTTTTTCTTTTAGGC
>JANIJG010007673.1:31721-47997 GCA_024611175.1 Megaceryle torquata
TTTTTTTGTTGTTACCCAAAAAAATAGGTCCCCTTTTTGTTTTTTCCCTGGATGGGAGTTTTTTTATAAAAGGAAGAACTTTTTTTTTTTTTTTTTTTTTTTTTTTTTTTTTTTTTTCTAGTATGAAAAATGTTATAGACTTACAGAAAACAGATTTTTGAGGTCTACTGTTCTATTCTTCTGCCATAAGGCAGAATAAATGATGTCACTTCTGCCTTAGTAATTTCTGATACTTTTGTCTGAAGTATTTTTTCTTTCTTCCTCTCCTTTTAGTAATTAGCAGTGTGGCAGTCAACTATACTCCAGCAAATCACTGTCTCTTCCTAGATATTGGATGGATGTAGAATTAAACCCAAAATCTTTCTTTAGGCATTTGCAGCACAAATGTTCAAATTAGTTTTGGAAAAGCAGCAAAAGAGAAAGGATCATTTAAGGTGAATCAGTACTGAGTAAAGGTGCTGATATCAGTGCACATCTCAAATTTCTGGTAACTTATTTCACAGCCATTTTTCAGTGTTTTACTGTAGGGCATGTGTCAAATCCATGTCTCTCCAATTTAGAGAGAAGGATGTTGTGCAGGACAGTGCCACATGCTTTGCACAAGTCCAGGACTTGTAAAGAAACTTTATTATAATTTGCTATCAGTATTACTAAGCATGGTTTTGTCACAGAGTAGTGGTACCAGCATCTAATAGTAGATAAAAATCCAAATTATAGTTGCAATTGTTCATTTTCGATGTCATGATTGAATCTTACTGAAAAAGATAGAATTAGCTGGAATTATTTTGTAAAAGAAATAATTTTCTTGTGAGGTTTATAGTTCTTAGCACCAAGCTCTTAATATCATTGTGTACGTTGTCTTCCATAAAACATAGTAACTGGATACTAAGATAATAAATGTCTTTGGTTATAAGTGAAAGTTTAAATCAGCATTGTAGATGTGAGAGCCTTTATTATAATACTAAATTTACTATTGATAAGTATTTTTAGAAAAGCATATTGAAAGACTGAAAATTCAGTTGCTTTACCAACAGCAGGTCTCTAAAATTAGTGTCTCTGAGTAATAGAGGTCTGCTCATGAATGTTCAGATTCAGTGAATGGCCAGGTTATGGTTATTATAGATTTGATATATATATATATATATATTTATTTATTTTTCACTTTCTAACTGGTATATGTAGTTCACATGTGCCTTTTGCAGATTTAGTATTACTTGCATTCTTAAAGTCCTAACAATAAGAAATAGAAGTATAAATTACTTGTACACTTATGTTACAGGGAAAAGTTAGGAAAAGTTCATTGGTAGACATGGCCTTATGGTTAACTGAGCATTATGTATGACTCTTGAACAGTTCTGTTGCATTCAACATTACATGAGCTGTCTGACTTGCCAGTTACTATCAGCTGTCTTTGTCCTTATCTGCACGCAGAGGATGAGAATTTGAGTAGTATTTGACAAGCAGAAACACTCTTCTGGTGTTTCTGGTTATATTATCTTTTTCTTTCCCTCATGAAGTTAATGTTCTCAACTACTTCCAAAGGAAACTTGTTTTTTTCTTTCAGTAGAAATAGAAGCTTAATACTATGTGAAAATACAGAACAGTGAAATGAGATCTCATAAGCGTTAACAACAAAGTGACAGAAAGTCTTAAGAATTTTTTGAGTGCTTACAAAGTGTTTACTTAACTGCTGGAATTAAGGAAAAAAGTTACAATGGAAGAACCCTTGACTTCATACCAGTTCAAAAAGTTGTGGGTGGTTGGGTGGGGGGAGGGTGGCAGCACCTTAACACTCTTTATAGAGTACTGGAACAAAGTACTATTACAGGAATGAAAGCAGAACTGAAAATGCCTTAGGATGGATTACTGAATATAAGGTAGGGAACTTACTCTTTTTCAAGACATTTCCTGGAGCTCCAACAGACGGGATGTCATTATTGCTGTCTTGTGTTGCTGCTGAGCTATATTCCATGCTTCCTGTACATAACCACGTTCAGGCCTGGCGAATGGTCTGCTATATTCTTCTGGTTTTGCTTATTTTTATCTGTATCTGCCTCTATGCTCTTGTTCTCTGTTTTATTTCTTAATGTAAAGACTTACCAGAGAAGCATTGAATTGACTTTAACAAAAACAAAAAAAAAAGAACAAAAAAACAGAGAAAGGGAAAAAAAAAAAAAAAAAAGGCAGAGCTGTCTAATGGGAGAACTTAAGGCCTAGTTTTGGAACTGCAGAAATTTCCTGAGCTATTTCTCAAACAGCATAAAAAGACTCTTATTTGAAGACAGGGTTTTTTTGTGCACTTGAAAGATGGCATTTAATTTGGAAATATGTAAAGAATGGCCAATGAGGGATAAATCAATATTCTGTAGTATGGGTTTTAATGAATTCACATAGATCCAGCAGGATTCACCCTCCAAGTAGAAACTGCAATATAAGCTTTTGGTTTTCCTTTTACAGACACAGTTTTGCTGGAATCTCATTTCTAACAAATCTTATGTTATTTACACCTACATTTTTTGATCTTCTGTCCATATACCAGCTGTCAGGAAAACACCAAGCCCACAAATAACTGATTAGATACACAGCAAACAGGACACAAGCTGCTACCGTTTGGAAAGCTCAGCATTCTTTGCAAAGAGTTTGCAGCTTTTAAACCACACCAGTTTTACTTTCACTAATGATACATTGTATAGCTTGTTTGGCAGTGCAGAATTTATCATAAATATCTCTCTTGTTCAGTTCTGAAGTCAGGTTAACAAATGTAATTACAGTACTTGTCATCAGAGGTCATGCTTTTTTCAATATAGAAAGGGATGTGATGCCTTTTAAATAGTTCCTTGATGAAAATTTGTATCAGCTGCCCATAAGAAGCAACAGTATGATCATGCTCTCTGAAAAAGGCTTTTCATCAAAGGTTAGAAATAATCTTTGGCATTCAAGAGACAGTAATTTTTGCAAAGAAGCTGAGCAGACCACATTGTCTTTACAATCTGTGTGCCAGTTTGCTTGGGTGTTGTTTTTGTTTTAGTGATGATTATTTTTTTTAATTTTTATTTTTTCCAGCTTTCAGGCAGCAGCATCTGTTTTCTGGAGGGGGGGAAAAGAGCAGAGCACTGTGTCAGGAAATCTTTTGTAAATATTGTACTAGAAGATGCATTTTTCATACTATGCAGACACAGTTTAAGCTGTCAGCCAAAGCTTCAAAATGGGGAGCCTGTAGCCTGCCTCCCAAACCTATCATTTGGCACCTGTATAAGAATGGTGTGGTTTTGGGGGACTTTGAACACCCCACAGCTGGGGGAATGGGATTAGGAAAATTTTCAAAAAGCAGTATTTTCCCTGAAGAACATAACATGGTGCGTGAATTTTTAAAAAATTAATTACTTGGTTAAGTTTTCAGTTTTGAATTGTGCTCTCATTTCATTGTTGTGGCTATGCTACTTAGCTCCAACTCCAAAACTCAGACAAGTTGTCAGTGCAAATCCATCTGTTCACTTCAGAAGGCTGGAACTGAAATGCACATCAGGAGGAAAGGCTTGTAATGCCATAGTGTACTGCTACTCAAATAGAGCCCAACTATGTAAAGCTTATGAACTATTTGGTTTTAGGTAGCTCCATTTAGGGCAGATGTTTGACTAAACACTCGAATGAAGTGCCACATTTAATAAGAATTTGTTGTCTGAATTCTGCAGAGATAGTTCAAAGTATTCTGTTCTTCTATGCAGACATAACCTAATCTCAGTGGCAGCATTTAATGTGAAGAGTGGAGAAATTGTCAAAGCTGTTGTCAAAGATCACTCTCAGAACTTCTCTTTATGGTTTCATGTAGTTCTATTTCAATCTCCAAGCTGACAGGCTTTATTCAAGACACTTTATTTCTAAATAAACCTTAAACTTCAATGGTGTGTGGTATCAGCAACTTTTAGATAAACCTAGACAAGAGCTGCTCATTTTAGAATTTTAAAGTCTTTGTGCTTTTTTTCATACCTTTGAATTAGGCTTTTTGTTCTCTGAATCAGTGGATGTAAAATTGATACTAACGTTGAGAAATTAGTACAAATAGTTTAGAATGATGTGCTTTGCAGTCAGTGCAAACTCTTTTTTATGAGGTGGAGATAAATACTGATTTATTCAATAAAGGTTAAATCATTTATGATGTGTTTTATGAGCTCAAATGTACAAAACTGTGATAGGGTGCATTGTTGAGAGGTGGAATCCATGCAGAGGATGTGATCAGAAAGGCTTTAATGAAGAATCTTCTCAGTCCTTGACAGAATTTCAAAGTGAGCCATACTACATACTTTCTGCTTGCAGACTGAAAAGGCAGTGCCTTCCAAACAGTTGTATTGCAAAAGAGCTATTAAAAAAATGAAATAGTTATAAGAGAGGGAAACCGGAAAAGATAAGATAGCTCTGGTTCAGGTGAACCTGCTTCTTTGAAAATATCATGGATTTTGAAAATCATTATCTTTCTTTTTATCTCCAACCTTGCTTTCCATATGACATTTCCTTTCTTTAGAGATCAAAATAGATCTATGAACTGTTACTTATGGGAGACTTGATTACTGAAAGTAGGCATAGAGTAGAAAAGCAATATTGGTGGTCACCGTGGGGACAGAAGGCTTAGTGGAATAGAAAAACAATAACAATGAAGTGGATTTCTTCCAAAATATGTTTTATGGTTTCTTTAAATATACTCTGGTTTTAATGACCTTTTTACAAGACCTGTTCAGAAAATTTTAGCTCCATTTAAATACAAATAGTGTAGGGATTTGAGCCTATATATTTCACATATCCAGTCATTCCCTTGGTGCCCAGCTGTAAAGTAAAGGTCTTTTCTTTTTAAGCCTGTAAAGAGATTCCCAAATCTAAAAATTAGTTTGATCAAAACCTGGTATTCTTACACCTTTTCTTGGAGTGGATGAGAGTTTGAAAAGTTTTGTTCAGACTAATAAAATGGCAAGATTATATCATGTGTAGTTAGACTTGTATGAACTGTTACGGTTAATTGTTTTACAGATAAGTGAAAGCCTGGGGAGGAGGGGAAGGATAAAGTGTTTGTGCAATCCTAAACATTTTAGTTTAAATAAAATTAGATGCAAATGGAGAACAGGGAGGGTTTGGGTATATGGCTAACTAGTGAGCTTCATGATACAAATAACTTGTTTTGAAATACGAGACCTGGGCATCTTTAATAATGAGTGCAGCAATTTAATTATACAAGCAAAAATGTACTCTCTATTAGAGAAATATTCTGCCTTAGTGTTAGCAAAATTTTTTTTTTTTTTTCTGATGGAACAAGGAATATTTTCCTGGGTTGTATCTGACAGTAAAAATATATCAGTATATGTATATATTTGTGCCTGAAATATTGTTCCATTAGTTAAACTTAATTTAAGTCTACTAATAAAATAAGTTACTTTGTCTAATTTGCAGTAGTCTTAAAATTTAAAAAAATCTATCCCTACTCTTAAAATCATTTATTACAGTTGATAAAACACTTAATGCTAGCATTTTGATTAAAAGTTCCTTGAGTTATGTTTCTCTTGGCATTCTTCTTTTTAAACTGAGCAGCCAACTCAGGATTTCAAGAGAAATTATGTGGGTATGTAGGGACAGGAATTGAAAGGGAAAAATAGATATTCTAGAATAATTTCTGCTGCTCCTTTTCTAAACTCTGTCTGCAGTGGCAGTATTTGCCAATTGTATAGTGCTAGTGTAGCATACAGGTGGATACCAGTGGATCTTGATCTGTATGAAGTAAAGGAACAATACATAATATACTCTGCTTATGCTGATCTGAAATTCAGTTCAGATTTTGATCATATCCTTGCTGACACTGCCAAGTATTTTTTACCAGGACGGTTGCATAGGGAAGGAAAACACCAAAACCGTTGTGCTTCTCCACTGTTACTGCCTCAACATAAAGAGCAAGGAGATGGTAATTGCCTTTCCAACTATGGAAATACATACTTTGTATGTATTTTTTTTATGTAATGTATGTTTTGTATGTACTTCAACATGCTTTGAAGCACTTGCTTGAAAGCTCAGATGAAAAATCAATAAGAAAATGTGAAAGTTGCCATTTCTAGTACTCCATTAGTTGCTGTGTAATAAGATCTCATTAAATATATCAGCAGAACAAGTGCATTTAAACCCAGAAAAAATGACAAATTACTAGAGTTAAAGTCTGCAGTTTCCCAGTATTTCATGTATCAGCAGTTTAACCATTGCTGAATGGAACAGTTGATACGTTAAGCTCCAGTGCATGTGACTGGAGAGATTACTATTGATTTTGCTGGAGTTTAGGTCAGGCTTTAGCAGACAAAAAGATGGGAATTGGTCAGCTGCGAATAAATTATGGTGTAGGCCATTATTTTCTCCTTCATTTTCCTATTGGAGAGAGGGAGAGAGGCAGTGAGGACAGAGAGGAAAGAATTTTTTTTTTTTTTTAAAAAGGGTATAGTATGGTTGGAATTTGGTATGCTGCTTTAATTTGATGTAACTTTCAAACAAGGATGATGTCTCATATTAGTGGGGGATAAACAAAAGGACTGGTTTAATTTTTTTTATCCCACTCATTAATAGCATCCATGTTTGTTGGAAGAGCATAAGATAATACAGTAAAAGCCTGAACAAAGAAGTTGAGAGGAGAAACTCCAATACATATCTTTTTTGTAGTGTCTACTACTATTCTTTATTGTAGGGATGGAGTTTAGCAACTAGTTACCACCATAATTCCTGCTTCTTTTCCTTACATAGAGAATTGCTTACTGACCAGCTGGAACATAGGATGGTTAAATGTTGTTAATGTTTCCCAGACTGTAATCTTGTCTTAACTATTCCCCCCCCTCCCCCCCCCTCCTGGTGGTACAGAGAAATCCTTACTTTATTGGCTAAGATTTGTTTTAAATACCTGTCTAGAAAGCTTTATAGCTGGTGTGAAATTACTTCCACCTTCATACTGCATTCTTACTACAGGATGCATATTGTATGCAGTAAAGATTATATAGTGGGCTAAGTTTAATCTTGCTTCCACTGATCTCAGTGGGGTTATTCTGTGAATTCATGTGGAATTGCTTTTGAAGTAAGAAACAGTCTTCTTCCTATATTAACGAATGATTTATTAGATGGTCAATCTAAATCATGCATGGGAGACTGATGTCTGCCATGTTATATCGTTAACAAAATAATGGATGTTAAATAGAATACTGTTATTCTGTGAGATCATACATGCTGGTTTTATATGTTATTTGTTTTCTGTTGCAGTACTTCATAATTGTGTTTATACTAATTTTCTATTCATAGCATTTTAATTATATGGGCTTCCCTCCTGGCATGCATTAACATGGTCGCACCTACAAATCTAATAAAATATCCATTTTGATAATAAATTTCAGTCTGACAGAAAGCTGCTGGAACAGAAGTACTCTAGATCTGTCAGAATATCACTCAAATTTATGTTTTCTAGTAGATGGTACTCTCAGGCTTTTAGATTTAATGTGAAATCTAATGCAGTTTAAGCTGGAGAAACAGCCCTTGGAGTAGTGCTAACTTAATGTTCATTCCTCTCAACTTCTTACACCCAGCATTCAGGCTTACAGGGCCTGCTGTTAGCTCCAGTAGGAAATATGGAGAATGTTTCCACCCAGTTTCTGGGCATTAGATAGTTGATGCTGCTCTGAGTGGTAGGGGAGGATGGCTTGGAAAAGTGCCAGGTAGAGGAAGATGCTGAATGTAGATGTTTCTCTTTTTGTTGCTGTGATCAGTAGGCTCTTTCATGACCCACTTCTAAGCACATGGTGGCTGAGCCTTCATTTCCTGTGGTGACTGAGTTTTTCTTGTAGCCTTCACAAAATAGATCCACACAAAATAGATCCTGGCTGAGCTTGTCCAATCTGCTTCAGAGAACTCCTCCCTGCTGATGCCAGCTGGCTAATGCCAGAGGCTGTGTGTGCACGTTGGTGGCTGGAATGGTGCACGAGCTTGGTGACAGCACCAGTGGGGAGTACAGAGATAGTCCATGGTATCACTTGGGCCTACTGGTAATGCTCAAAGAGAGTTTAGGTCTGTTGATCTGCCAGAGTGCACATCTGAGTGAGGTGTGCAAAGATGCAAGTTTTAAGCACAGATCACTTTTTTGATTACCTGGGCCTGGTGATATGCATGTGTAGGCAGCTGGCTCTGAAGTGCCTCTATGGCCATCTTGCTGGCTGGGATGAATTCATGTGCTGCAGATGCTTTCCAGTGCAGTGTGCAAGCACCTGGCCTAGAGCTCTGCCTTCTCTTTTGGGTGCTGTGGGACTAAAATAATGTTTGAGAACTTAACTTCTAAGAGCCTACATCCTTTTTTGGACCTAGATTTTGCATGCAATATAAGTAGTGAAAAATATGTACAATAGACAAAGGAGGAAAGGTGTTGGTGAGGGTGACAAGCAGCAGTTGGGCATTTCTACCCATTAGGCACTATCAAGAAGCCTGATAGGTGTCTTGCTTGAGGTTGGCATAGTCAGAATTTTTTTCTGTTGTATTGACAGATTACTTTTTGTATTTTTGATACATAATCAAAAGCTGACTTTTTTTAGAAGAAAGTTGTATCTATAAATTTACTTTGACTCTTGGTTTTGTCAGGGCATGAGTTGACATTCAGCTGAATGTTTAATGTGTCTTTCTCTTGTAGGCTTTAATAGCTGTTTCCAAATGATTGATGAAAAAGTATTTCACTTGCATTTGATCTGAAAATGATGATGCTTACTTTCAAATTATATTGTTTGATGACTTTCATTCTCCTTGCTGAGAAGAGAATGGGAAATGATAGTCCCATCCCACCTCATTGTATATGTATGTGTATGTATTTTTATGTGTGTGTGTGCATATATATGTACACTCATACAGAAAGAGAGAGTTATTGTTAGCCACTACTGATCCAGTACTGTGGACAAATGAGTCTTTTAGTTCTGTTTTCATGGTGGTTGTTTTCCAGCACCACCATGTAAATGTGTCCTCAAGGTTGAAGTCTTTACCATTAACTTTCCTTCTGAAGGTCACATTTTCTTTTCTCTCAAGAAATGTACAGGGAGATTTGAATGTAAGAAGACTGTATGTCAAAAGCTGTGTGGACAGTAACATTTATTTTGAACTTCAGAATTAATATGGTTTGTCTTTGAATTAGTTACCTAGTAACTATTGGGTATGAAGTAGGTGGTTATAGTGTAAAAAAATTTCAACCTCTAGAGTTCTGAGGTGTACTTTCAACTTTAGATTCATTAAAATGAGTGCTATATGTCAAGAACCATTTTTCTTAAACAAAACAGCAGCAGTAAACCATAAGCTGAATGGGCTTGAGAAGTACATAATACATGGTTATTCTTATTTTTATAAATGGAATTATTTTCACAGGTGTCTAAAAGTCTATTAAATATTTTTACCTGCTTTAAAGTCAATCTGATTCTTGTGAATTCTAGAGAGAGCAGACCTGAGTTCTTTGAGGTTACTGGTGTCTTCTTTTAAATTCTCGTAAGATTTGTCCATATGTAAAGACCCAAATGATGCTGGTGAGTTTGTAGAAGGCTTTCTGCTCTCTATTCTCACTGACCTTTTTTAGATTTTAGACCTTTCTGATACTGCTACAACTTGTTATGTTTTTGCATGTGTGTTTGATTAAAATTAACAGAAGATTAATATCAATAAAAAACAAGCTGGTATGTTAAGAAAAGTTAGAAGTGTTTTTCCTGTCTCTGTCAAACTAAAGTTATATGAAATGTATTCTACCTTTATGCCTCCTCTGACAATTTATTTTATTTGGGGAATACAGTTTACTGAGAAACAGAAGAATAAAGTTTTAATTTGTTTCTTCTTATAAGCAAAACTGCAGTTTGCTGTGCTAATTAGAGCAGCTGGATTACACAGCCTGCCTTAAATCCCAGGAGAAATCAGGAAAAGAGGCTGGCTTTAAATATTTTTTACTGTCTCCAGGGTTCAAAATTAAATCCTGATTTGGATAATGAGAAAAGCTTACAGATTCAGTTTTTATTTGTGAGGAGGAGTGGCAGGAAATTATTTTCTATTCATATTTCAGTCAGAGCATGGCCTTTTTATTTAGAAAAAAAATATCACAGATAATAAACTGTGGCCAACAGTATGACTAAATGTATTGGAGAAGTCCGAGATCTCTGCTAGATGCTGGTATACAGAGGGGAATAGAGTATGGAGAAGCTGTAGGGACTATAAAAAACGCATTGGTTCTCTCTCAGGTCTTTCAACAAAGACATGATTTTTTACCCAAGGCAACTAATACACTAATATACTCCATTATGGGAGATGCATTTGAGTGTCCTGTTTGATGCTAGATGTACTAAGCCTGTTCTTCATCTGTGCTATCTTGCAGCCTAAGTTCATATCATAACTGCTCTGATTTACTTTTTTCTATCTGCTTAAATAATCTTTTGATATTTGGTAGAGGTCTGTGGAGTCTGAGTTAGTGGGATTTAAGTTTCACTAAGCCTTGAGTTCTGATTATGTAACTTTGGCTTGGTGATAAAAATTACACTGTTGCTGCTTCTGAGTTTTTATTTGATAGTTTTTATCATGAATTGCTTGATTACAGTGTAAGCATCTAGATACTAATACTTGTCAACCTCAAACACTAGAAAACCTTTAATGTGCTGACAAAAACATGGGCTAAAAACAGCCTTTGAAATACTGTGAAAAGAATTTACTTAACTTGTGAAGTCAGTTTGTCTTGAATCATGAAAAATGAAAGCTAATGAGAGTTGCTACATATGCAAATGTATTGCTTCAGAGAATTGTGGCAGAGATCTCCTCTCTTCATCTGCAGTAAGGAGAAAAAAACCCAAAGAATTTGTTTTAGTGAATCATTAGGGAAGCATATCTAATGCCAATTAATGGATAGAATAGGAAAAGTACTTTCATGTTAGGGCAAAATTTACCTTCATCAGCCAGGTTGTTCTAGCTTGTAACCTTCTACTCCAGACTAGAAGGCTTAACTAATGAGCAAAATAAACTTACCTAGCAGCAGTGTTATCTATAATAAAATTAGACAGCTGACTAAGGAGAAGTGGCTATACAACCTAAACCCCCATATTCCACTGTAGGCATTTGGATATCAATTTTGTTTCCTAGTGAAGTGTGTGCTAATACTGTGTGTGAATTGTAAATTTTTGTTGTAACTCACCTGACTTGTAATTGCTTGTAATCTTCTGGCTACAGTTATTCAAGTTGAGATTGCACTTCAGTTGCAACCAAATGCCAAGTTAATGATAGAAAGATCATATTTAGCTACTTTTAAAAGTAGCTACAGAGTTTTGGAAAACAAAAACTGCTAATCGCTTTAACCAGCTATACATTTTCTTAACAGTAATGAAGGCTAAAGTCAGAAATAATCCAAAATAATCAGGAAGAAAGTAAGGAAATCAGAGGCCAGAAGCCACAGCATGTGAGCTGGACCAAAATGTCACTTTGAGGTGCAGTATTAAAACTCCCTGTAGTTGTAGATTGATCGGGTTGCAGACCCACACCTACTGGTACTGAGCAAGGTTGCACAGAACACTAAAGCAGGGGTGCTGCTGCCTGACTGTGTCACTCCACCATTCAGAAACGGGGATCATTACCAGTGCTGTGTTATAACTGTATTGTTTCCACAAACAAGATGTGTTCTGTTCTCTGCTGTAATGACATTTCTATTTCTAGTCTGTATCACCACAGTGGGAATCCTTCCAAAGCCTAAAATAACTGATAGCTGAGAAGTGAACTCATAGAAGCTTTCAGTGTTGAAAGATGTTGGCTTATTTGGGTGGAAGGACGTTACCCTTGTGCTATCCTTGCAAGTCTGACCATGGGCTTTTTGCAAAATGGTGTCTCTTTGTCAGGAACACTTGCATTCTATTGAAAGCTGGGGAAGACATGGTGCACTTGGATTTGACATGTCAGAAAAGCCAAAGGAATGGAAAAATCCTTATGTCCTTTCTGGGTTGTTATTATACATTCTACCTGGAAATAAGTATAGAAGCTTTTACTTTTAAGTATTAAAATATTTGCTGTGTTAATAAAGGATGATACAGCAAATTTTTGGATAGTATCTCAGTGCTATAACTACTGTAACTTCTTACTGTACCTACTTCTATTGAAACTAATATGTGGTTTCATCTTCTGAAAATGGTTTTGTTTGGTCAAATGTGATAATTTTCTGGACATGAATTATCATACACAAGCAGCATAAAACTGATACAGCATAAGGAATATCAATCCTTTCCATATGGCCAGGACTGTTTCTCTTTTTTTTTTTTTTCCTCAAAACTGATCTATTTTATACTGTTTTCATACTTTCAATATTTAGGCAGAAAGCAAGTTTAATATTTCTTCTGATCTGTCAGTGGAATATTAGTTTTAAATTCTGATTGTGACTATTTGGCTGTCAGGGATGGTTATTTTACTGCTAATGCATCTATTTGGGGCTTGTGGACAAAGCTTGTGTAGGTTTTTAACTGTTTTGCTGTCCTCTTCAAGTTAACCAAACAAGTGCAAGCACATTACAGTCCAGGGCTCCTGATACCCTTTGCATCCTCCTATAAATGGCTGAAGTATGAGAAATGACCAGAACAAAAGGCTATTGACTATTAATTGTCCTATACCCTACACATTCTGTAATTGTAGCACTGTATTTAATCTGAACTTTTAATTTTAATAAGATACTTCTTAATCTTTCTGCTTATAGTTACTGAGTTAGTGTTTCGGAGATGTTTTAGAAATTATCTTTTTATTAAATCCATAATGTTTGATGCCTATGATGTTATTATCTACTGTTCAATAGAATACTCGATTCTACCATGTGTTTTTAGACACTGTGTCATAACAAGTACCTGCTTCAGCCCAGATGCAGCTGAAGGGTTTACTGCTCAAAATACATTTAGCTTTTCACATGTGCATTTTATGTTCAGATACACAGTATCTGAGCTTAAAGTAACTTGCACAGAATGGGTGAAAAGTCATTATATCTTCAGTAAATATTCTCTAATTAAGGCAATGCATCTTGTGTGCACCTGTTCTTACTGTGGCACTGAGTTCCCTCAGATTGTTTTTTGTTGGTTTATTACTTTTGCTCTGTGTTTAAGCTCCCCCCTGCCTCCACCATGGGAAGAGTTTTCCTAAAATTAAATCTGATTCCTACCTGTGAGCATCAACACCATTTGCTACATTTTCTTTTGTATATGAGAAGAAAATAAATCTAGATCAGAATAATATTGAATATGAGAAGATTTTGAACATCTGGAATTTAAATTTGAAGTGGGAATTCATTGCCCGAAAAAAAAAAAAAGTCATAATGACCAACAGTTATAAACTAATGAATGGAGAGAGATATCTTTTTTTGCCCAATATGCAGACAAAAGCACTTGAAATGAAAACCCACCATCTAGACCACTTCACAAGGAACCTTGTGTTAAATCAAGCATATATTCAAACTTTTAGTGCAAAATAAAGTTTTGCAGTTCATTGACACCTGACATTGTTAACATTGAAAATTCTTTGATATTAAGAGTATGGATATATATATGAATAAAATAATGTTGGCATTTATGCTAGTGGGTATAGAATTGAATTATTGAGTATTATTTTTCAGCTTATAATCTACAAGCCAGCTAATGTGCAGAAAAATTTTTTTCACATTACAGAATCATGGTGACTTTTATAGCCTCATTATATTTGAAATATTCAGTATAATTCTGTGTTAATGATAGAATTGTAACTAGGTAAGACATTGGGATAATGCTCAATTAAAGTTGTTAATGTTTTGAAGATCCATACGCATAGAAAAGATAAAAGAAATAGCAACTGTATTTTGTCACAAGTGTGAAATTAAGGATCTTTATTGCCCTGAACATGCTGAAGTGTAGAATTCAACAACTGTTATGCCTAAATATAAACAAGTATGTAATGTGCAGGCCGGTGATGAATCAAATTAAAAATGCATTTATGAATTCTGCAGTCTCTAAAATGAGCCTACTGTAAGGTTAACACTGATCATTCTACATTTTTGGTTTAGGGGCCATAAGGAACCAAAGACAAAACTCTAAACAAATGAATACTAAGTTGGCCCAGTTTAGAAACTTTTTTTCATGGTTTTGTTAGTCACAAAAGCAAACAGAATTTTACCAGGACTTGTAAAGAAAGCTTTTATTGGATTCCTGCCAGAGGCAAGCTGGTGATCAAATGTAGCAGTAGCTTTGTGTTTCTGTCAAACAAAGCTAGGAGATTTTAAAAATCATTAGAAACTGATTACAGAAAAGCAATGAAAGAAGTATGTAAAAATATCCTTTATTCTACCAGCTGAGGTATCTGAAATCTGATAGCTCTTACTCCCAGAACATGCTGCATACAGTGAAACCACTGCTAGTAAAACATGAGCTTCTAAAGTGGAAGATGCTATGGAAGTGCTTTGATTTATAATTAATACAATGCAAGTGCAGTAGCATCCAAATTCTTTCAGACTACATTTACAGAGATAGTGAACTACAGAAGATACTTAATTTAATCTTGGAAAAGCTGAACAATTTTAATTCCATTGCTAGACTAATGGATGTATCTATCACAATATTGTAATTTTTTTACTTAACCTTGTAGGATAGAGTTGTGCTTATATCATCTGATGGAAGGAATCTCACATTAACAAGCAGTTCTTCTAAAGGCTTGATGTAGGCAGTGTCATTGTTTTATAGTTGTGGAAAGAAAAGTACAGGAAATGTCACTTAATTTGTTTCAGGAGGGTTTCTGATTTGACATATTAAGGAATTTTCTGCTAGTGCGACATTACTGTGCTTCTGTCTCCAGGTGAACAGTGACAAAATGGAACACTTGTAACATTAGATGTTGGCATTTTCATTTTAAAATCAGAAGTTACCAAGAAATCTTGGGAGTAAAAGTTTAAAAAGTGTAGGACTTGAATTCCAAAGTTTGTCAGCATGCAGAAAGGTCACTGAAGTCGGTGCAAAATACAGTATTGCAGTACTACACTAGGTAAAATGGAGCACCCTGAATGAGTTACTGAATTTACCAATATCTTATCAGAGCAGAATAACTTAAAAACCAGCAGTAGAACCTTGAGAGTAGTGTGAAACTTTGTCTTGAAACTTGAAACTTGCTTTTGTACTATTATTATGTCTAGAGTCAATCATGAGTTATTAATTCAGATGCTGGAGACAGCCAAGCTGCCTCAGAGAAGGTGCAGATGAATACCGGTTCCAAGCTTTGACTAGTAAGAGCTAATTCAGATGTTGAAAATTCAGAGAAAGCAAGGCTGAAAACTATACTGGAAGAAATCTGAATATTCCTATTCACTGCGCTGTTGCTTAGGGTTTAAGAAATCCACCAAAACTTCTTGTGTGTTTCTGTTTGGTGGGTGTGTTTTTTGTTTTTGGTTTGGTTTGGTTTTGGGTTTTTTTTGTTGTTTGTTTGTTTGTTTGTTTTGGGTTTTTTGAGTTTTTTTTTTCAGGAGTCATATCAAAAAGTCTCCCAGTGGTGGTGAGGAAACCTGTCTGGCTTTTAATGTACGTGTAAATACTGGCTCTCAGCCTTACAAAAAGCTACATGCCACCTACTTTTCCCTATTTTGTGATGCTGTGGCTCAGACTGCAGACAGCGAGAAAGCGGCACCAGGACCAGTAAACTCTGAGACTGGAGCACTTCTTTTTCTTTCTTTTTTTTTTTTTTTTGAATTGGACAGAGGGTTCCCTAACTCAGGGGAACCCGAGAGGGGAAGGAAGGAAAAATCTAGAAAGAAGTGACATCTCTCATGGGAGAAGCTGAGAGGGTGACATAGCTGGCAGTGTTGATGGGGAATCCATGGAAGATTTAAGTGTGGCGAAACCGAAAGCTCCGCTCAGACCGTGGACAGCGAGGAGCTCGCTTTCTTGCTCGTTGGCGCGCAAAGGGTACGAGAGGCGGAAAGCCAGGAGGAATTGCTCCTGCATGGTCCTTGTCAAAATGGTTTCCACTCGGCACAAGACGACCGTGCTCCTGTCACCTTTTGAAATGGATGTAGGAACTCAGACTGAGCTCCCATGGAAGGATGTGGGGGTACAGATGACAGGTTGCAGAGAATGCCACAGCCTGCTCCTGACCTCAGAGGGCAACCCTCATGATGGCTGCATGTGCTGTGAGCTGGTAGATGATCTGCTAAGCCATGTAGCCCTGATGGAAGATGAGGTTGTGAGACTAAAAGCTGAAGTAGAAAGACTCAGGAGCATTAGGGAATCTGAAATTG
>JANIJG010007674.1:0-23883 GCA_024611175.1 Megaceryle torquata
CATAATGGAACCCAGGATGATCTGCTCCATCAGCTTCCCTGGTACTGAAGTCAAACTGACAGGCCTGTAGTTCCCTGGATCATCCTTCTGTCCTTTCTTATATATGGGTGTTGTATTGGCAGACCTCCAATCTGTTGTTACCTCCCCAGTCAGGCAAGACTGCTGATAAATGACAGTGGCCTGATGAGCACCCCTGCCAGATCTCTCAGCACTTTTACGATGTAACCCATCCAGCCCCATAGATATATGCACATTGATGTCCAGGAACAGGTCACAGACCATCTCCTCCTGGATTGTAGGGGGGACATTGTGTTCCTGGCCCCTGTATTTCATTTCACTCTGAAGATTTCATGAGCCCATGCTGTGGAAAAGAATCCATTTCATTATTTTATAACAGGTTGATCTGCAATTCTTGCATAGCCTGTTCACCAGTTCTTGTCTTCCCACATTCCAAACCCCACTGCTTATCTTACAGCAGAAGTAAGGTCAGCTATAACCTGAGACAGCTCATAAATGGCATCAAAAAGAGAACACAGTGCTAGCTTAGGTGGGCAAGTAAGCAGGTAATTTGTCAGCCAAAAGAGGCAGTTTGTAGAGATGTGAGGTTTCATTAAAGACAGAGAAAATAATGATTTTGGAATTGGACAGAAAACATAGGTTTCTCCTTTGGGGGAGAAATAGGAAAAAAACCCCAGTGTTTAGTTATTTGAAAGTAAGCATAGTAATTAGTTGACTGCTCAAAGGACTGATTCTTTTCATTGAAAATGCCCAGATGTATTCTGGTCATTATGTGGGAGAGTCACTTTTTAGCTCCACTAGCAGTGTTTAGTGACAGGAGCAACAGAAGAGAACAATGGAAACATGTTCCCATGCTTCCTGGGAATGTGGGCATGACTTATTCTGTCTCTGGTAATAACTTTTTTTTTTTAAAGTGTCAAGATATCAGTTGCCAAATAAAGTATATTGATGTCACAACATAAAACTTAAAGGAAAAGTATTTTCTATCTCAGGGTATTATTAAAGCGAGTGAGTCTAGATTAATATGTCATAGTCCTCTAATGCCTATCTGTAGGAACCATTAGACCAACGAGCTTTAGATTCAGATTTAACTAGTATGTACATAATTACTACCATTGTATTGGACAAATAGTACAAACATCTTACAAAAGAAAGAATAAAGTGTTATATTCTTCTCACTATTCTAATGCCTCTTCACAAAGAGAACTAATGTGCTGAAGCAATGTACTGCAGTAGGATGATGGTCATACTTGTGGTTCAAAAATAGCAGATGAAACTACCTTATAGCAATTTGGCTTACAACTGTGGGTTGCTCACTAGACTGGTCACTGATAATTAGATTTCAAAAGTGAGCTTTCAAGATGATCATATTGTTTGCTCTTCTTGTATGGGGAGCCGTAATACTATTATTTGTGGAGTTACCAGAACCATGCCAGTAAAGGAACAGTTTACTTGACCTACTAAGATGTATTTTTAACTTGCCTTCAGTGCTAACATCTTTAGAATTAAAAGTGACTCTTAAATAGCTGTATAACATTAGCAGAAAAAATAGAATCAGAGTATGAAAGTTCAAATCTATGCAATACAATTGAATTTTACAAATGGAATTGTTTCTATTCCTTTGATTTTTTTCTTTATCTTAGAAAGTATCCTGGACCTCCGGTGCAAGTTAAGGCTGGATCAAGGACCATGCCGTGTTTATATCATAAAATGGTATTACGATAAACAAGCCAATGCTTGTGCTCAGTTTTGGTACGGTGGCTGCGATGGAAATGCAAACCGCTTTGAGAGTGAAGAGGAATGTAGAGAGGCTTGTGTATTTTTTTCTGGAGGTAGGAATTTATTTTTACATTAATACTGAGCAAGTTGAAGCTATTGATTGCTTGGGTTTGCTAGCAAGTATGCAACATGGTATGTAAATCCAAACCCGCTAATTTTAAGAATGCTAACATTATTAAGTCATATGGTCACTAATTAATTGACTTTAATTCTTTTGGCATATATTGTAGGATGTAGTCATAACAAAATAGCAATTTTTCAGCAGTATCAAAAGATTTTTCTTTTACTAAGGTATAGTAAAACCACTATAGCATTTGCTATAGTAATTGCCCTTCTCTCAACTAGATCTTTAAATACTACCATTGTACAATCACCAACTAAACTTAATTTAAAATTATATATGGCTTTGGAAAGCAATCTTTCTTTGGTCATTAAAATTGTGTCATTTCTTTTCTCTCCATTTCAGACATCTGATATTTGGCATGGATTCTGCAATGAAGACTTCACTTTTTTTAAGCAAAAGTCATCCCACAGATACTATCTTAGTATTTCAAGCATAAAATACCAGTTTCCAAATTACATGCACAGTACTACTCGGTACAGATAAATAGAGCAAATGCATCAAGTTGTGGCCTACATGCTCTCTGGGCCACAACAGGGAGGGTAGCTCAGCACCCATCTTTCCCATCCATTTCATAGTTAAATTTAGTTCTTCTTTCTGTAAACTGTCTTCAGTTTCATAGGTAGCAAGATTAATGACAAATGCAGTTAGAACACATCCATGGATTTATATGAGTAATTATATCAATAGCTGGCATCACTAAATTAGGTTAGTTCATGTCTTAAGTTGTCCCTGACATGCTTCTCTTTTGAAAGCCAAGTATAGTTTTTAAATACATTTTAGTATTTTCACCTCTTAAAAAAAATTTAAAAATTTATGTTCAACATATCAAATGCAGCAGACTTTATTCTTTACTGCCCATCCCAGCCATATTGCTTTTTACATTTGTCTGCCTGTATATGATGTATTTCGTATTACTTAACATGTATCTAAAAGCTTGTTTCTAATAAAACATTTCTGGTTTTACTGCCAGGACACAGAATAGATAATGGCACCTTTACAGGACTAAAAAACTTACCTCACTGCTAAATTACACTTACAGGGTAATATGCTTGTGATGATGTATTTCTGCCACATCCCTTTACAGGGCTGAACATCTCAGTTTAGGCACTTCTGCACGTGAAATCCAATGAATAATTTCCTTTGGGTTTTCTCCTGAACAAATGGCAAATTCAGCATATCAACAAAACCGGGGATTTAACCTCAAGCCAAATATCCCCCAGGGGGAGAGAAGAGAGGGGATGAGGGAGAAGAGGAGCGAGGGGCAGCACCGACGACATTTTTTACTTCAGGGAGTCTTTCTCGAGAGTTCCTGGTGGGGGGTGACGGGCTCCGTCCTAACTCAGGGCCAGCCGAGGGAGTGAGGGGAGGGAGGGAAGTGAGGGAACTGCTATAGGACGAGTTTCTTCCCCCGATTCGTAATTATTTATTTTGTCTTTTTATTTGAACGTGGTGTGATAAAGTAATTAAAATTCGGCTAGATACAATTTTCAAGTTATTCCGAATTAAAAAAAAAAAAATTGCCTAGCTAAAAAACAAAACTCAGAAACAAACAAGCAAACCAACCACAACACCCAACCAAAGCCCACAAAAATAGAATTTCCCCAAAACTCAGGACCTAAATCTGTCAATTTACCGAGTGAGGGTTATCACGGGCTTTGGGTTTACCGATCGTAGAGTGTTTGGCGCAAGAACTGCCCAAAACACGAGGAAAAGCTACAGCTACGAGGCGTCCCAACGCCTGTGAGCGTTCCGCTCCCTCACAGAACGCACGCAGACAACTCCTAGCGTTGCCGAAGCTGTGCCACCAGCTCGGCCACACAGCCCCTACAGCCGGGGCAGAGAAGACACCGCTGCCTCCGTCACTGCAAAGCTTGGCGGCCGCCTCAGCCGCGCCGGAGGCGGGGCCAGGGCGGGCGGGAGAGCGCGGAGGCCAATCCCGAGCGCTGGGGGAGCGCGAGACACTGCCCTGGTTGCCACGGCGGCACGCGGACTCGCCGGAGGGAGCAGCTCACGCGGCAGCCATGAGCACGGTGCTGGACGTGCTATGGGAAGACAGAGATGTCCGCTTCGACATCTCCCCGCAGTGAGTGTCGCTGCCCTGCCCTCCCCCTACAGCAGGGCGCTGGGACGCTCGGAAAGCTCAGTGCGGCCGCCATTCGTGGCGCGGTGCATGCTGGGAGTCCTCCCAGCGTGAGGTCTCGGGCGGGCGGGACAAGGCCTATGTGGACCTTGAGGGCCAGGTGGGTAGGCTGGGCAGGTTTCAGTAGGTGGAGTCTAGTCACCACTTCCAAGCTATAGCGGTGGCACCCTGGAGGACAGAGGGAAGGCGTGGGGGTTTTTTTGTTTGTTTGTTTTGTTTTTTTGGGGGGGATGTTTGTTTTTTTCCCCCCCTAGCCCCCTGTTGTGTTGCCTGGCGCCGAGAAGGAAAAACAAACTTAAGGTGTGCGTCTGAGGGGACGGTACCCGTCACTGGTCACAAAAAGTTGGTGTCGCTGCTGGCGTGGTATTGGCAGCCTGAGCTCGGGTTAGTGAAGAGGGGCTGTGTAGCGCCTGAGGGGCCAGAGCTGAAGGGATGTCACGGCCTCCTGGAGGCACAGCTGGGAGCTGGCTGGTGGTGATTTTGGGGGTGGAGGCTGAAAAGTAGTATCAAGCTTAATCTGTTTACTCAGTTGACCCTATGAAGAGAACCCCTTGTTCCTCAGACGTGCTGTCTGCAGGAATTTAGAAACATTCAGTTGTATCTTGGATGTTTAAGCAGGTCGGTATTATTTTCTTGTAGAATTGTCATGTAGATGGAGCCTGCTTCCTTATTTTCTATAATGCTATTGTTGCTATTGTTACTATTCTTGCTATCTCCTGTCTTAATACCTGTTGTGCCGTTCTGGTGACATACTGAGTCCATATCTCATATCTCAATCTGATCTTCAATAGTATCCCCTACTGATAATGCATTTTGTTTCTGTCACGCCAATAAAATGAGGAGTTTTGGCTGCTTTGTGCAATACAATTAAAATACAGAAAGATTTCACACTACATTTGTTGTTGTGTAAGTGGTTAGTCCAGTTAAATCAAGAAAAATACAAACCCAAAAAAATGTGACCTAACAATCAAACCACATCCTTTGTACAGAATTTAGCAGAGCTTATTACATGATACTTCCTTTGCTGGCATCTACTCCTTCCCGAGCCTACCTCCGCTCCTTACGACCTAAAAATACAGCAGGAGGCAACAAACCCTATCCATTAAAAATTATGTGAATGCAACTTTTTTGCTTTTCCTCCCTATTTTCACACACTTTTCTTCTTATTTTGAGGTATAGTTTGCTTAGTCACACCTATATAATTATTTAATGACTGTTAAAATTTTATAATAAAGGTATTAATATTTTTCATATTTTAGGTGTAGTGCCAACAATTTCAGGTAAATGCTGATTTGTGTATATGTATGCATAGGTGGATTTTTTGTTGTATGATGCATTAAGCAGAAAAAGGAGAATTACTTTTTTTATGAAGCCGGGAAATAGACATGGCCTTCTTGTGGAGGAATAATCTAATCTGGTTTTTTGTAGATAATTTTTTTCTTTTTACTTTTTTCTTTTAGACAAATGAAAATGAGACCTGGAGAGGTTCTTATAGACTGCTTAGAGTCTGTTGAAGATACCAAAGGAAACAATGGAGACAGAGGTAACTGCGTACTCGGGGAAAATTGTAAGCTTTCCAATTTTTAACCAGTGTAGGTTCATGAAAGCCTTGTCTGGTTACCACTGAATTTGGTATCAGTGGTCTGTTGCAGAAAATAGATCCTAGCCATTTCACAGATCTGTCTCCCCTTGGAGTATTTGCAAATAGGGTTTCTTGTTGAAGGTTAGAGGAAGGTGATAAATTTGTCTCAGAATTTGCTTAGAATTGAAAGCCTCATAAGAATAATCCACTTGTAAACATTGTCACGATCTGTTGCTGTAATCCTGTTTGATGCTTGGTTTTTTCTAACCTGGCTTAAGGGTTACATATACATAGTATAGTATATATGTAGTGTGCAAGGGCATAAAGCAGCCAGCATGCTGAGATGACCCTTCCTGGGGTTGGATGCACTGCTGTCCAGGCTACAGAATTGAAGAAATTTGCACGTGACATAGAGGGGTGAGGTTATTCATGAGGACAGCTGCAACAATTAACTCGCTGCCTTCCCCTTCTCCTTCCCAGAGCAGTTCTGCATTGATTGTGTCTCCACATTTTTATCATAAGCAGGTGGATGTGAAATCAGTAACTGTTCCTGGTTTGGTTTTCAGGAATGCCAGTGTATGTATTAGAGGTTGTTTCATTTGTTCCTTGCTGGATTTTTTCTCCTATCATTAAAAAAACAAAAACAAAAAAAAACCAACAAAGTGCATAGTGATTTTTCTGCTAGGTTGTCCTGTGCTTTTCTTCTTTTTCCTATCATCAGAAAGGAATATTCTGTCATTTCAAAACTAGAGGTAGATATGTACCACAGAATGGAGCATTTAATTTAATGGAAGTAACTCAGATTAAAAATATCTACACTCTTTTCTTTCAGGTAGATTGCTTGTGACAAATTTGCGGATTATTTGGCGCTCCTTGTCATTGCCCAGAGTCAATCTCTGTAAGTAAAATTTCCTGTTAAACTCGCAAATTTTGTTTTTCCTTTATTGTGTCCTGCTATTCTTTCACAGTAGTATTGATTATAGTACAGCATAGAAAAGTATAGTTCTGTTGTTCTGTAAAGTCTGAAATAAAGTGTTACTACTAATTGATCTATTTGTAATAATGGAACAGACAGTAATTCACAGCAAAATATTAATATTTAATGTTAATTTCTCAGAACAGAAGTTGAAGAGTATTTCAGACTTTTTTTTTTTCATTTGGCCTATGTGTTTTTTCTAGAAAGAAACAAATGAGTTTCTTCACACCATGCTTTATTTATACCTCTTGTTGTCACCTGTTTATTGACATTCTGTATTGTCCTGCAGTGTTTTTTTTCCTACAAGTACTTGCCTTTCCAAATTTACTATTGTAAGCTTTCAATAAGTTTGTAATTATAACTCTATGAGTAGCTAGCACATCTACTTGTATTTGCTGAAAGAGGGGCAGAATTCACTTTGTACTCCAGATTATTTCCAGTGCTTATTTTCCAATAGCCAGTAAATGTTGAAAATCTGTACCCTGTTGATAATATATGTGAACCTGTGCCCTCTGCTTGCTTGTTCTGCATTGGCTGTCTCATACATGCATGCACATACAAGTGTGTGTGTGAAACACTGCTACTTTTGTATGTATTTATATTAAAAAAAAATAATGTTTGCTTGTTATTTAAGTTTTGGAATAGGTGTTTTTAGAGGAGATAACAAAGAAAGCTATGGAATAGTTCAGAATAAGCTCAAGGAAGTCTAACCTACAGCTTTTAGAGTTTAAAATACACTCTGACTCTCAAGATGATACATTATTTCTAATGCATTATTTCTTTCATTAAAGGTGTATATAGAGAAAAAAAAAAATAATTATTGGATACCATATTTGACCATTGCTCTTTATTCTAGTTTTAGAAAATTTCTCATAAGCAACTTAGGAAATAGTCTCTTTCTGGTATTTTTGTAAGTGTTAATGCTGTAAAGACTGAATATTCTTATCTATATTATTGCTGCCACATCTGAGCTTTTGGAGAAGCAAAATCTTCCAAAAGCAAATTCTAGTTCAACTATGTGTGGGGTTTTTTTGTTTGTTTGGGTTTTTGGGGGGGGTTGTTTGGTTTTTTTTTAACCTGTGTAGCTATTGGTATCAGTAGCAGGACTGTTAATGACATTAGATTTAGCCCAGCACCATTTTAGTACACCTGTTTGTTTCAAGAAGAATGTCTGGGACTGTTTCTGGTTTTATTTTTTTCAAAGCACTACTGTAGAAGAGGCAAGGGGATATTTATAACTGTTTTTTCATCTTCTTTTTGTTTCTTCTCCACTTATGCATTACTTTTTTTTTTCTTTGTCATCTCCTTAGCTTTTCTACAAAATATAATATTGATGTATTTTAAAGTTCTATTTAAAAGGGTAAAATTTACAGGCAACATCATGATGAAACTGACCTTTTTGATGCAACAGTCAAACACTGAAACAAGGGAAATTCTGATTAGGTATTAGGAGAAGAACATTCTCAGTGATGGCAGTCAAACAGTGGAACAAGCGCCCAAGGTGGTTGTGGACTCTCCTTTGGAAATACTCAAAAGTCAATTGGACAGTACCCTAAGCAGCCAGATGGAGTTGGTCCTGCTTTGAGAAGAGCTTTGGACCAGACAACTTCCCAAGGTCCTTTCCAGCCTAAATTAGTCTTTGATTTTGTGGTGAGGGTCCTGACGATTAACCACGATGTGTAATTCCCACAGATAGCATCCAAAGCTGTGCTACAAAATTCAATACTGTACTTGTAATTTTGACTTGTTACTTTCTCTTGTTCTTAAAACTATTTTTTTTTCTCTCCTAACTTTTAGCTGTTGGTTACAACTGCATTATAAATATAACTACAAGAACTGCCAACTCAGTAAGTTTCAGAAAGTAGTTTTAAAAATAATAGAAGAGGCCATAATTCATTGTTTCTACTTATTACACTATATCAACAATAGTCTGAAAGTTTACTTGCAAGAACAGTACTAGAATAGTAATGGATGTTTTAGAAGTTGAGAGAATTTTACCATTCTGTAAGAGTGTGGTTTTAGTCAGTTTCCTAAGGCATTAAAATTCATGTAATCACAGAGTTGTGCAATTCTTCTGCCCTCTAGGTAAGACAAGCACATGTTGGCTCATTGTGTCAAAATTTTAGAAGGGTCTAGAGAGGCACTAATTGTGTGCAAGAAAGCTTTCAAATACATAACCCGAATTACATGCAACTCTGAAGCCATTTGTTTGGCTTACAGCAAAGAACTATCAGGGAGATTATGGGGGTAACCTGGGCATCTACATGGTAACAAAGCTAAAAGTACTGTTTCGGTCATGATAACAGGTAGGATTTATTAGTTCTACTCATGATGGGACTGCTAGTTTCTCAAAAAAAAAAAGTTCAGTTGATGACACTAGTAGATCTGTGGTAGAATCAGGATTACAACCTTTAGATACACTGCTAAGAACAAGAATTTAGAAAATATGTCATTATTTATTGCATGTACAGTTAAGCTGCTATATTGTCAAAATGTTAAATTTGTTTCTTTCCTTACAGAAATTACGTGGACAGACAGAAGCTCTGTATATATTGACTAAATGCAACAATACACGGTTTGAGTTCATATTTACCAATGTTGTCCCTGGGAGTCCCAGACTCTTCACATCAGTTATTGCTGTACACAGGTAGCATGCGTAAAACGCCTTTTTTTCATCTACAAAATGCAATGAATCAAATATGTGGGATTACTTCTGCTGATGGACCAATTGTATAACTGCCCATATTTAACATTCAGAAAACTTTCCCAAAAGAATTGAATGCAACCTCTGGGAGGAAGGGAGGGAACGATCACAAATTCTAGACATAACTGAGCATAATGAAAATTAATGTGTATTAATACCAGTTATTAATCACAATTTATACACCTCGTGTGTACAAACTATCTGAAGAAATAAAAGTACAAGAGAGCTAATTTCAGTGTGCATTTTCTATCATTTCTATCTATAATAACTTCCTATAATTTTGGACCATCTAATGGAAATGAAGAGTTAAATCCTGGTCAAAACTCTTAATTGACTGCAAAACAGTGGGTGCTTCCCACCTAAAGCTAAGTCATCCGAATGAATGTGTGCATAATACATTACCATAAGTTTCTGTTTAATTGCTGTGGAATACAAAGGTACGTATATTGTATGTTTATGATTTAATCAGCACTGAAAAATAAAAGGATTCTTGATGTCCATACTGTGTGTAACACGGGACACAGAATGATTATGCTTTGCAGTAGAGATCAGGAGATAACGATCTTAAGAAGAAAGAAACAGTATATGTATGGACAATACAGGGGATCAAAACAGGTGTCAAAAAAACCCTTTTAAAGGTAACTGAAAGGAAGCTGAAATATCATGGTTTATGTTGAAGAATTTTTAATAGTACTTTCATTTTTGTGCAGTGGGTTGATCAGAAAAGTTGAAAATACACAACATTTCATATGGGTGTGAAAACAAAGAGTAGAGATAATAGAAAACACTGAAACAGTAATGTGTATTTTTAATTTTCTGCAGAGCTTATGAAACTTCTAAAATGTATCGTGATCTGAAACTGAGAAGTGCATTGATTCAAAACAAGCAACTGAGATTATTACCACAAGAGCAAATATATGATAAAATCAATGGAGTTTGGAATTTATCGAGTGACCAGGTATAATAAAAAATGAGACTATGCTGACTACAGAAGAAATAAAATGTTTTGGCTATCATATAGAAATTGTACTACTACAGTTTTATAACTCAAAGGAATTACTCTTCATTCAGTTTGTCAGCTGATGCATGCAGAGAAGCTGATCCCATATATTTGCTACTCAGTACAATAAAGCCTCTTTTTGGCAACCTGAAGTCTATAGGACATGTCTAATATGGAAGGAACTAGATACACAGTTCCCATTAAAAAGATAAGAGTCTGAAGCTCTGTGCCATCCTGAAAGATGTTTGTTTCCACAGTGCTCTGCTCGGTATTTGTGTTTATGTGCAGTTCTGACTACAGTCTAAGACTATATTGTCTCTTGATTACTGGAAATTTAAAATGTTGGAAAAGGAATCTATGTTTTAAAACATGGAAAAATAATTACTTTAAGGAAAAAAATAGAAAATTTTTTTATTATTTTCCAAGACATTAGTTGCAAGTATTTCTCAGAGCCATAAAACAAAATGGATGCTGTTATTTCTATCTGTGCAATTTTAGTTCAGAATGGAAATAGGATCCATCCTGACAAGCTAAAAAGTTCTTTCCTCTACGTTCTCTTGGCACACATCTCCTCAATTGCCTAAGTTTAACCTGCATGCCATTATACTTACGCTACACTCCAATTCCAGATCTGTACAGTTAAGAATACTCTTAGATGCCTGTGTACTCCATGAGATCTGTTGTGCTGTGATTTGATCCTGCTTTGCTGCAGTAATAAGTACTCCCAGCTATTTTCACCCACTTGGGTGCCGTATCCTTTCAAGATTGGTTCTTGCTTCCTTGCAATTAATAAAAGCATTTTGACTGCTTTTAGTAGGAAAGAATTAGGCTTTTATTGAATTAAATATGAAGCTGTATCCTGCTTGTGTTTAAATGGATAGCAGTAATCATCATTTCTGAAAGAAAGGCTCTATACTCAAAGCAGTTCTAACATACCTTTTCTTTAATAGGGAAATTTGGGAACATTTTTTATTACTAATGTGAGAATAGTTTGGCATGCAAATATGAATGACAGCTTTAATGTCAGCATACCATATCTACAAATTGTAAGTATCTTAAAACAACCATTTTCAAAATGAAATGCCATAAGTTCCATTCTTCAATTAAATCTCCTAGCTTGCCAAAAGTAGTGTTTCACATCCCAAAGTCAAGGAGGAAGTTAGTCTTAGTATCAACCCCAGGGTAGATTTTTATTTTTTTCTGTCCATATTAATTGGGGGCTTTCATGGGCAGGTACAGATGCTGAAAATGGTTTGTATTTCCAATTTTCAAACTATTTACTGTGATGCTTCATGCCACCTACATACAGTGGGATTCATCATCTGTGAACCTGATTTTCAGAAATGAACTGTTGCCACTGTTACCACTTCTGATAAAAACACTTTTCCCTCAGGTTCAAGGTTTCAGATTTGTAATGATCAGTGGGAGGGAATGCTGGTAGCTGAGCTTCCAGAACCAGTAATGAGTACAGTTTAAAAAAAAAAAAAAAAAAAAAAAAAAAAGTAAAGCAGATCCTTATCAAGTAATTCCAAGATTTGTAACAGTTTTTACCTCTTTACCATTAGCGTTCAATAAAAATAAGAGACTCAAAGTTTGGCTTGGCACTTGTGATAGAGAGTTCTCAGCAGGTAAGAAGCTTTAATAGCCTTTTTTTCATTGGTTATATTTTTATTTATCACAGTTCTCTAATTCTGAAATGTTACAGGGCTATTTTTAAGGTACTTTGAGTGTTCCTCCTGTGTGGCCTTTTGAACACAGATTTTAAAAAGTTCTTTGCACTGCTTAAAATGTCTGTATGCTGAAGTCTATATGGCTATTGTGAGTTATGTTTAAGTGAAGCAACAGTAGGTCAGCATGACTAGTTAAAGTAAAATAACTGTTAAAATCGGTGTCTTCTGACAGGTTATCTTTGGAATCTAGTTACTTCTATACTTAAGACTACTATTTTTAATTTTTTTCACTTGTGTATCTGTTAGCTGTAAGAGACAAAATTATTTTCCTTCAATTTGACCTTAATTAGAAATGCTTTTAATGGTGTTTTTTTGTTTGTTTGTTTTTTAAAGTTTAGCTAACTTTTATTTACTGAATCTGAAAGCTTCCTTAGTAACAGCATCAGGATCTAACAGACTAAACATTTGCTGAGTTAGCTAGGAATAAATCATTTGTATAACTTCTGAATTTCTCCCATCCTTGTTTGGTTTTGGTTTTCTTTGTAAGAAGTTTGTTCCTTACTTATATAATGAGCTAACAGTTAAAAGCGTATTTACCGCATTGAGAAACATTGTCATTTTTATTTCACCCATGGTTTAAGTAGCAGAATGAAAGTAAGGTAATACCAAAATACAGATAATGTTTTAGCAGCAAACTGAATTTTGCTATCATTAAAGTGCAATTCCCTATCAAGGGGAAAAAGTTGTTTAAGTAATAAGCAAAACTAATAATTATGTTCTTCTTTTTTCTCTGTTACATAGAGTGGAGGATACGTACTTGGTTTTAAAATAGACCCTGTAGAAAAACTACAGGAGGCAGTGAAAGAAATTAATTCACTTCACAAAGTTTATTCAGCTAATCCTATATTTGGAGTAGATTATGAAATGGAAGAAAAGGTACTCCACTCTTTTGTTTCAAATTAGTTACAATGTTGTGTTAACAGCAGTAATAAAAATATATTAAACATATCTAATATGTGGATTTATTTACTTCAGTGTTTTAATTTGCAGCCTCAATCTCTTGAAGACCTAACAGTGGAGCAGGTTCAAGATGATGTAGAAATAGAATCTGATGAACACACAGATGCTTTTGTGGTAAGCTGCTCCACAGAAAATGAAATGAAATAATTCTTGTTTGGTTATTCAAATGTAAGCAATATATAGCTGTAATCCTCTATTAAACATAAACTACAACTGAACTTCCTATATTTAAAACACACCTATGTACCTTTTACTCAAAATCCTGAGTACTACAGGAGTTTATTCTGTGTGCATTTTTAACCTAAGAACAAATTATTATTAAAAATAAGTAATAGTTATTTAGAGTAATAGTAGCAGTGCTAGCACCAATCTAATTTCCACCTTCTTTTCTTTTGCTGTCATTTACTGATGCAGATGAGCTCTTATGTCTTCCTTTCCTTCCTTTTTTTCTCACTTTTTGTCTATTTGTCTTTTCACTTTTGCGCATTTTTATTCAGTCTTCAGCTATGTTGAAGACCTTGTGCTTAAGGATAGATTCTCTTTGCTCTGTTGGTGCCTTTGTCACCTGTATAATTAAATGACTTTGCTTTGCATATTCTAAATCAAAACCTGGAAGCTGGAAATGATTAGAAGATGGTAGCTATAGGAGACACAGATTGTTCAGGACCCAAAGAAGTGGCTCTACACCAATATTCCATAACACTTGATGACTGTGATGCTGTTCTGTAGAGTGTTGTATAGCTTGAGATCTAGCTCAGCAGGAAAACGCTTTCTCTGCTGCCCCTGTCTAGTCTACAGGGGGCAGCTTCAGTACAATCAGGCTCTTTTTGGTAAATAAGAAGATCTACAGCCTTCTTGTCCAGAGACTTCTAGAGCTGTGGATATTTTCAGAGATCTGATTTCTGGAGTTTGAGCCTTAATTTCCACACACAGAATGGAAAACTTTGTATCTCTTTCCCTGAGCTCTGTCTGACAGTAGAGAAGTTTGGTTCATTCTTCAGTTTTTCCATCTTCATTTCCTAGATTGAGTGATTTTTTAACTGAATTTTGATATTACTTATGCATTTTAAGTTAGTTTTTGAAATTGAATATTAAACAGTGCTGCACATGAGGCAGAAAATGCTAGGAAGCTGTCAGTTCATACTAACATTTTATTGCCTATCAAGTATTTTGTCAGCGTAACAAGTGTAATATGAAAGTTTTACCATTTAACATTTGTTATTATGATGGAAAATTGAAAGATTGATTTCTAATGAAAAAAACCCAAACATAATCAGCAGCTCCTGTTGAGATTTCCAAGGTTGCGAGTTCCTTTTGTCTTTGTTTTGCAGGCTTACTTTGCCGATGAAAACAAGGTAATAATGTCTTTTTTCATACTATCAAATTCATGTCTTCAAAATGGAAGAATAATACTAAAAAGTACCTTCTGCTTTATTTTCTTCTCTCTCATATCTCGTGCATTCAAAAAAGCAACATGATGGGGAGCCTGTTTTTTCAGAAGAACTAGGACTTGCAATTGAGAAGTTAAAGGAAGGATTCACTCTCCAGGGACTCTGGGAAGTAATGACCTGATTTACCTTGGCACGTGTTTGCTTCCTAAGCAAGGAAAGACTCTCATTTCTTACTGGGCTTGTGAGATCTGTAGAAAATAATTTAGAAATACCGGAGTAGCAGAAAACATGCCAAAGCTAACAAGCAGGGCAAGTATTAGATAATGTGCCCTCGGGATATGTTATAAAGGAAAGATTGTTTAAACCTCTCCTGTGTAATAGCTTTGTATTTATTATATAGTTTCTGTAACTAGTGGGAGGACAATTAATATCTGATATTAGAAGGGGTGGGGCCCCAGCTGCTGGTGGAAGCCCCATCCTCTGCAGTCATGTGTTCCACAATCCCCTGAAGTTTGCCCTTCCTCTAGCCACATGGTGTAAGGACCTGAGAAGTCCCTTCTCTCTGTCAGGCTCTAAGGACCAGGAGGACCTTCCCCACTAGATGCATGGCAGCTGCCATTTTATTTTAGCTGCCATTATGAAAAATGTCAGACCCCACGTTTTCATACTGCTTTGAGATTGCCTGACTGGGGGTTTGGATGTTCTTGTACGTACCCCAAGTGTTTTCAGGTGTGTGCTTGTCAGGACCAGCCATCTCACCTAGCTTCCCCCAGAAGGTTGTCAGAGCAGGAAGCCTCATTCCCTAGTAACACAGGGTCCAGTGTGGTGTTTTCAACCACCATTTTATAGCAGATAATCACCTTTTCTTTTTTTTCCAATTTCATGACCCATATGTTTACATACAGCCCTGTGACTGCCAGAACCAGCCACTGCCTGCCATTTTACCCGGAAGTATGTCAGAGGAGGAGCCTCCTTTTCCTATGTACATGGACACCACCATTTGAGATAGGGCAGTGCGTGGTATATAGTTTGATGCTCAATTAATGTATTCATACACAGTGATGTACTTTCCCATAATGATTGTATCTACATCACATTTCCATAACTTGTTTAATGTTGTGCAACACAGAAGTATCGTCATAGGCAGCACATTTTTCTCTTTAGGCATATTGGCTGTGTCATTGCAGCAGTGCTGTCTTACTGAGAACTTTGAGCAGTACTGTTCCAAATACTAGTTTCTGTGTTTCATAATTCTGTGAAGTGTTCAGCCCATATCATTCCAGGCACTTAGCTGTAGTCCAGATAGCCTCATACATGTTGGCTTTTTTGGCTTGGGTTTTGTTTGTTTGTCTTTGATTGGCTTCTTGTTTGTTTGGGGGTTTTTTGTTCGTTGGTTGGTTGCGTTTGGTATTTTTTGCTAGAGCACTTTTTAAAGGAATGATCTAGAAAAAGTGCACATGTAGATAGCTTCTGTGTCTGAGTCAGACTTTTATGATGTTATGTGTTAGAGAGAAATGAGTCATTTATTGTTTAAAGATACAGCTGTTAGGTTTTCTAGTGAGATAAGACCTCTGCGCTATTTTCTATAAATGGAAAAAGTCAGATGAGCTCTCCTCTCAGCTGTTGTTTTAGCAGCTGACTGTCATAATAAACTAACTGTGGTGTGAGTATCATTGTGGTGTTTGTAGAAAATCTTTTGAGGTATAAATATCAATGAAATACTACCTATATAGAAAAACAAACATGATTTCAATAAACTTTGATAATATTATACCTCACTTGATCTTGCATTCAAATAGTTGTGTTTTGATCCTGTTTCCATTACATTCAAAGAATATTTTATCATGGGGGTAAAAAAAGCATTCTCTGTATGGGCAAAATACAGTCTTTCATTAAGGTACGTTAAAAAACTTTTTTTTTTTTTTAATCTGTTTTACCACTTTTAATACAAATCTAAATGTTCCCAGTATAAATTGTGAAACCTTCAATATACACATAATTTTTTCTAAATTTACATTCACTTTTCAAACTACTTGTCTGATTTGAGGCTTTTTTAGTTTAAATTTGGGGGGGGGGTTAGTTTTTGGGGGTTTTTTTAATTACACATCCATTAAATAATGTTAGTTTGGTAGATGACATATTTTTAATTCTCTGCTGTACCTTTCCTATGTACTGGTTTTGGTTTAGTTTAACTTCAGTTAACACCATTTCCAGTACAGTCAAATTTAGAAGGATTGATAATGTCTACAGATTATCTGAAATGAAGAATGGTGTTTACAAAGGGGGGATGGAGGCTTCACTTTAAATTACTTTTGAAAGTGGAACTTGACCTGAATAGTGTATATCTTGAGTCTAAACAGTAAGGTTTGGTTTACATATAAATACAACCCAACGGATATTAGGAAGATGCTCAAAATGAAGCAGATGAGATACAGGTATGCAGAAAAACAATCTTAGAGCACAGATAATTGATGGAAGGTTCCAGAGTTTATTAATATTCTTTATGACTGCAGCAATGAGATGTATCAAGCAACCCTGATAAAGTGAACAGTAGATGCAGTTGACAGTGAGTAATACTTGTATTTCAGAATATTTGGTAATGTATATTGACAGTCTTGCTCATCGCTGTCTCACTGAGGATCAGATTCTGCTCTCCTTACGTCCAATAATTTCTTACATTGTACGTAATCTCATTGATTCAGCACAGAGAATGATGGGAAACCCTGACCATAGTGACTAAAAGCAACAGTTGCTTCTTTCAGTCTTTGACAGCTGCAAGAGCAACTCTTTTTTTTCCAAACCATCCATCCTAAATTCCAACCTGTAGCAGTATGTACCTATAATTAGCTGGCGAGATTAAGTTGCAGAGGCTTCAGGCAGGGCAAAGCACATTGGTTTGCCTTTTTACAGGCAGACCTTTGGGCAGACAACGACTAAAAGCTTTCTGCTCCCTCCCCTTTCCCAAGTATTTGCAAAATGGATTCCCAAAGGGAACTCACTGAAGAGCTCAGGCTTTACCAATCCACCCTTCTTCAGGATGGCCTCAAGGAACTCCTTGAAGAGAAAAAGTTTATAGATTGCTCTCTAAAAGCCGGTGACAGAAGCCTGCCTTGCCACAGATTGATTTTGTCAGCATGTAGCCCATATTTTCGTGAGTATTTCTTATCTGAGCAAAATGAAGAGAAAAAGAAGGAGGTAGTTCTAGATAACGTTGACCCCAGCATCCTGGATATGATCGTCAACTACCTTTATTCGGCAAGTATTGACCTTAATGATTCTAACGTGCAAGATATTTTTGCTTTGGCCAGTCGCTTTCAGATCCCTTCTGTATTCACTGTGTGCGTCTCCTATCTTCAGAAGAGGCTTGCTGTGGGGAACTGTCTGGCCATCCTTCGATTAGGTGTTCTGTTTGACTGCCCAAGACTTGCGTTTTCCGCCCGTGATTTTGTTTCAGATCATTTTGTGCAGATCTGTAAAGAAGAGGACTTCATGCAGCTTGCCCCACACGAACTTATCTCAATTATTTCACCTGACAGCTTAAATGTAGAAAAGGAAGAACTGGTATTCGAAGCAGTAATGAGATGGGTCCGAACAGACAAGGAGAACAGAGTAAAGAGCCTGGGGGAAATTTTTGACTGCATACGTTTTCGTCTTATGCCAGAAAAGTATTTCAAAGAACATGTTGAGAAGGATGATGTAATTAAAAGCAACTCAGACCTTCAGAAAAAAGTAAAGATTATTAAGGACGCTTTTGCTGGAAAACTGCCTGACTCTAGCAAAAGTACAGAAAAGTCAACCAAAGGGGAGGTGAATGGCGATGTAGGTGATGAAGATTTACTGCTGGGCTACCTGAATGACCTTCCCAGGCACGGCATGTTTGTCAAAGACCTAATTCTTCTGGTTAATGACACTGCTGCAGTAGCTTATGATCCTCTTGAAAACGAATGCTACCTAGCAGCCCTGGCAGAACAGATTCCCAGAAACCATTCCAGTATAGTCACCAAACAAAATCAGGTCTACGTTGTTGGAGGACTATATGTGGAAGACGAGAACAAGGATCAGCCTTTCCAGTCATACTTCTTCCAGGTATAAGCTTTCTAATTGTTGGTGCAATAACAGGTGCTTATAAGAGTTAGTGAAAAGTATTCTGAGTCTATGCAAGTGCACTGTCTATTCTCTCTGTACTGCTGACAGAGAGAAGTATCCATGGAGAGCTATTCCTGTCTCAGAGAGAGAAATGAAACCAAGGGATTTGCATCTTCTCTTTCAAGATCAAACCCCTGGTGAGATTTCAGAAAAGATTAAAAGGATTAGGATGTTCTGTCTAGGCACTGGCTCTCATTAAGGCCCATGTTTTTCACGGTACAGTTGCCTACATGTAAGCCTAATGATACTTTCATGAAATGCCTTTTGTGAACTTCTGTTAACTTCTATGAAAGTTGAGTGCTTAGCTGCTTTAGACCTAATGAAATGTCTGTCTTTTTTGCATCTGAAATATTTTCATGACAGCAGTGTTATGCATATTTTAAATGCCAATTTTGTCACTAAAATTCCAGAAGTCCTTTCGTCGCATCTACATTTGAAAACCTAAGGACACTCTGCAATACATAATTCAGAGGTAGAAGGTGTTTTCTTGGCAAAATGTCAACATCAGTACACTAAATACTATGTTTAACCAAGAGTGTAATTTTGTATCTCTGTAAATCTGTGTAAATTTAAGGCCAATTAATACAAATTGTAGTTTTCACAACATATTTCAGAAAAATTAGCAAAAATACAATTCGGCATTCTATCACTGTAAGGAATTCTGATGTGTTTTTAGCTGCCTGGCTACATGCTTTGGGGAATATCTAAACTATTTCACAATGGCTTATGCAGTATGCTACTGGTCATGTCCTGCCATAGGCACATTGGCTTAAAAGAGTGAAAATAGGCGCTGATTCAATATGAAATACAGCAGAGTGATAAGCAGTGATAGAATTTTAAAGCTTTCAGATATTAAAAAATGCAAATATTAAGTGTTTACAGAAGTCTCTCACTGTGATTTTGTACGCAATGAAAGAGTTGATTTGAGGCATCTCTTATGAGAGGGAAGTCTTAGTTTGCTAGAGAGGGATTAACACAGTTTCATTTCCTTATGTGGGTGTAAAACTAATCACTCAAGTACAAAACTTGTTACAGAAATATCCTAATAGAAATACTGTGTTGATGTCATAATCTGGAACTGAATAGTCTTAAAAGTGTGGAGCCACTAGAAAGGGGCCTCTGAAAAACTAAACTTCATCAGTTTTTAATATCAGTCTTAAGGTTTTCACAATCCTACTTTATATGTCTACATCCACTTCCTGAAATCCTGCTCTAGCTTGTCATCTTTAAGCTTGCTTGCTGCTGCTACTGCCTGTAGTTAAAATACTTGTCTGCATGACCCATGTGGCTGTTGTTTCCTCTGTTAATGTGGTGACAAACTGATTTTCACTTACTGGTCTCCCTTTCTTCACCAGTGAAGCACCTGTTACCATTTTATTTGGTAGCTAGCAACCCAGGAGAAAACAAGGCTGCCACTGGCTCAAAAATGCATGACTAGTTTATGCCCTGTCATCAGTAAATATGTTATCCTCAAGACTGATTCACTAAGCGTGCTGTGATTTGTGATGGGTACGTCTTCTTGGCATTATGCCACCCAGACCCAGCTACTGGGGCAGTCCATGTCCATCTACTAAATTTCCCAGTTGCAATAAAACTTCCTGTCCAATAGGGATGGTCTGTCAAATTTGGGTGATGCATTTCAGCATGGAGAACCCTTGATGGTGGAAAAAGGATGTCACTGGTCTGATTACTTTGCCTGAACTTTCTCTTGCTTTCTATCAAATGCCTTTACACTCAGGCAAACTCACATTTTACCTTCCCTTCCTGTACACCATGAAGCAAATCTATATGCAACAGAAGAGAGTAAATACTCTTTTTTTAATGTTAGAGAGCATTGAGGTTCAAATTTGAGTTCTCACATTGAAACAAAAATTAAGCTCAACCATTCCAGGAAAATACTGCTTGGGTTGGTTGGTTTGGTTTTTTTCTGTTCTCTTTCTGCTACTTCCCTTAGGAGTTTTCATCATACTGGATGTGAATTGAGACAGCCATGGAAGTACTTCAATATGGGTGACGTCATTACTACTGCCAATGGATCTGCAATGCCTGCTTTTATTTTTGCTTAGAAGTGAAGTTGTTATTCATTGTGTCTTCAGAGATCTTAGGAGATTTTGAGGGTATTTGTGATAAAACACCACCTCTTTTTCTCTAGAGATTGCAGAAGAAACATTTGTGCCATTTGCCGTGTAATAGTTCCTGACCAGATCAAGAGGAACAGTGTGAGGAAGTCTGGCATCTCATTGTAGCAACGAGCACAACAAGCCGAATGTATAGGAGTGGAATGGCAGGAGTGTCTACTCCCTTCAGGCAGGCAGAAAAACAACTTCTCTTTGCAACATGAGATAGGGAGCCCAGAGAGTGAGGGACCTTTAAAGGAAGATCTTAATAAAGAGGCAAAGAAACTCTCTAAGGATGAGTGAGGGTGATCAGATGCAAAGAGAGCTGTGTGGCATTGACTCTGCTAGCTCTCAGCACCAGGAAGCTGTAGGGGGGTAGAAGTCATCATTCATTAGCTGCACTGAGGGAAGGGCAGGTTGTTCAGGCAGGCAAATGAGCTGTTGAGAGACAGTGAGTGCAATTAGCTTAATTTTGTGGAACACTGTTTTGTGGATTTTTGCTATTTGCCTTTCTTAACACTTCCTGTTCTGATGCTCTTTCAGCTGGATAACATCGCTGGTGAGTGGGTTGCCCTTCCTCCACTGCCATCAGCCAGGTGTCTCTTCGGGCTGGGAGAGTCAGACAACAAGATCTATGTAATTGCAGGCAAGGACCTTCGCACTGAGGAGTCTCTAGATTCAGTATTGTGCTATGATCCTGTGTATGTTTGAAATTTAATTATGCCCCCTGAGGACATGTAAATAGCCAATTGTTAGCTGAAAGAACCTAACGATGATGATACTCTTGTTCCAGAGCAATGAAATGGGGTGAGATTAAAAAACTACCCATCAAAGTCTATGGCCATGCTACTGTCTCAAACAATGGACTGATATACTGTCTTGGTGGAAAAACTGATGATAAGTGAGTCTCTAAGTCTTTTCATTACAATTTATAACATTATTTGTTTAGTCCTTTATAGATTATATGTCCCCACTCTCAGACATCAGGGTCTCCTTTTTTTCCCATCTCTGGATTAAGGCTGATGACAGTTCGGCAGAGTAGAACACATTATTGTATACCTTTTTATGATAAGGTAAAATTGCATATAAATTGTAATCCCAACTAATTATTTTTGAGCGTATTTGTATCCAAGGCAGATTACACTGCGGACAGATTAATAATACATAGCTGTGAGGACCCTCACTGAAAGTATTTTCCTTCCAGATAGAAATACTTAGGTGCCATGGAATTGAAATACTGGGAGGGTTTTTCAGATTTTATGACCTGTGATGCCTTTTATACTTTAATGGGTCTAACATCAGGAAAATCAAAGTTTTGAGCATGTGGTGGTAATTTTTCAGTGTTTGTATAGGGAACGTTTAAGATACAAACTTGTCAAATTGGCCAAAACAGCATCATAAGCTTTCTTTTAAAACCTTCATCATACATTCCTCCACAAACCCATCTGAACAGAATATACTAGGAAAGGATGTTGTCCTTCTAAGGTACAGTGAAATTGCTGCCCCGTGTAAGCAGCATTTAACATTTGATTGAGTTCTATGAATGTGATTAGTGTAGATGTGCAGATGAGATACTAGAAAGGATCTCATGGAGAGGAAACAGGTATTGGACATAAACCCACACGATCCACTTCAACTAGGTCTCACTTGGAAGAAGCCAGAAGTTGATTTGAAATGATCACAGGCTTTTGTTCCTCCCCAGGAAATGCACTAATAGAGTATTTGTATACAACCCCAAGAAAGGAGACTGGCGAGATCTGGCTCCAATGAAAGTGGCTCGCTCGATGTTTGGAACAGCCATCCATAAGGGCAAGATTGTCATTGCAGGTGGTGTCACTGAAGAAGGCCTTACTGCATCTGTTGAAGCTTTCGACCTAACCACCAATAAGTAAGTGCAATATTCAAGTTATTTTTAAGCAAGTGTCCTATAATCTAGGCTTTTAGGTGTTCAGGTGCCTGTACTTCCACCAAGACACTCGTTGCTAAAGATGTGCATGTAGACCAACAGCAGGAGCAGCTTAAAGAGCTGGTATCTCTGTCCGTTTTTCCTGCCCCCACATGCATTTTCTATGCCAGCATAGATAGCTACATTGCAAACATGATCAAAGAACTCGGGTAGCAAAAATAACTCATCATCTAATATTTTTATTTTTTTTAAAGTCTGATTATTTTCCCAATTTAGTTGACTACACAGCCACATAAAGTGTGCTGGCATAATGGGAGAAGTGGGAGAGATGGGCAAGGGCTGCACAATCTAGTTGGAACAGCACTGGAACTGAACCTGAAACCCCAGACAGAGAAATCGTGTTCCTGAACAGGACTAGCTGAACGTCTTTTGGCTATGTGGCCTTTGTGACATCTTGCCATTTACTTAGCAGCAACTTTGATCTACCACTAGTTAGTGACAGGCAGATAATTCTGCTTATTTGTTTAAAACTGAAAGTCTTCCTGGAATTTTCATATTAAGTGCACACTCTGAAGTACTATAAAGAAAAAGGAATGACAAAAGATAGTAAATCATGCCTGGAATTAGATCACTTATTTGGTTCAAATACTTTCCAGTGTTCTTCCTCACAGAGAGAATCTTCTGTAGTCAGCATCCCTCAAATGTTCGATTTTGCATGAGTTTATAAACTCTGGATCTGTGTCTCTCTGCTCTTGATTTTCCTTTTTGTTACTTTTGTTGCTTTTCCTTCCAGTCATCATATTTAAAGCTTCCATTTAAATTAATATCAGTAAAGCTTGATTATGAGAGCTCAAACTTGTAAGTGGTCCTGCATGCACCTTTATTTTATTAATAAACACTTCTGTTGTATAAAAAGACATTTGGCAGTGCTGTCTTCGCTGGCAGGTGGCATTGCACCCATCGACCTCACAGCAAAGTCTTTAAGATAAATGCATGCTAGCCCAAAGATACTGGCTTACAAAATTTAACGATACAGAATGTGAATTACGCAAGAAGTAATTCTGTGAGGGAACTTTGGACTTTACACTTCCTATAGAAAGCAAAGGGAAGTAACAATCGTTTTGTTAGAAAGAAGTGGATTTAGATTAGAAATAAGGAGGAAGTTCTTTACCATGAGAGTGGTGGAGCACAGGAACAGGATGCCTGGGGAGGTGGTTGAGGCCCCATCCCTGAAGACATTCAAGGTGGGGCTTGACAGAGCTCTGAGCAACCTGCTCTAGTTGAGGATGTCCCTGCTCTCAGCAGGGGGG
>JANIJG010007674.1:23983-53759 GCA_024611175.1 Megaceryle torquata
GGATGTCCCTGCTCTCAGCAGGGGGGTTGGACTAGATGACCTCTAGAGGTCCCTTCCAACCCAGACATTTCTATGTTACCATGATGTTTGGCACATTCTTCTCTTCCACTGTTGAGAAACACATGCAGCTTGTGGTTTGAAAAATCCGCAGGCTCTTACCTCGGTTTACTCTATTTTGTTCCAGCCAAGGCACACAAACTAGAGACAAATTAGCTTATTAGTTTTGATGTTGATATTATCTAGAAGTGAGATGTCTGTATGCTTTATATATTCATGTGTGAATTGGCAGAAAAACTGAAATTACACTAGTGAGCTCCAGTGACTTTTTAAAACTCAAGTCAGTGCCACTTGAAATGAAATCTGGAAGCTATAAGAAAAAAATGAGAGTAGATGGGGAACAATACATCTGTATAAAGCATACTGCTGATGATGGGGCCAGGTGCAAAAGTGGTCTTTAGGAAGTGTAATCATCAGTGTAATTCTGTCATTGAAGACTTGCTACTTAAGTCTCTGTGGGGATGAAGACACTGTAACTCACTGCTTATAAATCTCACAATTTTTTCCTTTACTAAACCATTCACTCGACTGTTCTTGGTGTCTGCATTTATGTCACCCAGAGGTGTATTTTAGTTCATTCTATTTAGAATATTTCTCATGTGTTTAAGTTAAAATTTCCTGTTCATCTCTAGGTGGGAGATTATGCCTGAATTTCCCCAAGAGAGAAGTTCCATCAGTTTAGTCACCTTAAGTGGAGCTTTGTATGCTATTGGAGGCTTTGCAATGATTCAGCTTGAATCTAAAGAATTTGCACCCAGTGAAGTCACTGACATATGGAAGTAAGTTTAATTTTAATCACACTTTTTCTTGTGGAAAGCCATATCTAAAATGGAGGTTTGTACACAGTGGAAGGTAAAATTAGTTTTCTGTTTAACTCTGGAAGTGAATAGATTGTAAAGTCCTTGCTGACAGAAATGATTGTCAGAAATTAACAAATAGACATGAGACTCAGATCTAATCACTGCTTCTACCTATTAATAATTTGAACCATCTTCAGTCATGATACTCAGATTCTTTTAGTCTTTCAAAAAAGAGTTAAGTTGCCACATCTCTTGGCAGGTTTAGCTTTGTAAGTATACCATAAAAGCATTCTGTTGATGTTCTTATGCAGAAAAGCCTGTATACACATAGGTTTGTACATATTAGTGTGTTAATAGTCAACTGAGTAATTGTTCCAAGGGAATCAGAAATCCCTATCTCCTGGCTTTTTTTTGGATCTAAATCATGGAAGCAGTGATGAAACATCTAAACATGAAAGCAGTGATGAAACATCTAAAACATCTAAATCATGGAAGCAGTGATGAAACATCACGTCTGCTGTGACTCTTCAGTTGCTAAAGTAAATTCAGGAGTTTTAAACTGGCAGAAAGATAGCAAAGATTCCCAGAGAGAACACCTTTGTATGTAAGATTCTGAAGGAATTCAGAAGAGATAATTAAGACAAGGAAGCTTTTACTGGAGTAATTCAAGTATGACACAGGCCAACAATAAGCTTTAGGGACCAGGAAAGGGACAGCTTACGTAAGTAAGAACCACTTTCTGTTCTGGAGGACAAATCCGCCTTTTGTGGCACCCTTCAGCACATGGTTGCTACCAGCCTTTGCAGCATGTCAGCTGTCCTCCTTTTCATGTATGTGTGATGAAGCATCAAATGCAAATTTTAAGAAGCTATGTTCTGACCTTATTCTCTCAAATGCAGGTATGATGATGAGAAGAAGGAATGGATTGGCATACTGAAAGAGATCCGATATGCTACTGGAGCCTCCTGCTTGGCTACACGCTTAAACCTCTTCAAATTATCAAAACTGTAAACAAAATGCTGAAAAACGTGGTATGGTGGGGAGTTTTGATAGACTCTTCCAGTTTTGTTGCATGAAAACATCCCCAGATTGTACAGGGCTTTGTAGCAGCATATTAGTTATACTATACTAAACAGTTAACTAACTATCTGTCCAAGTCTTCAGATATTTATTACTTAACCACCAACAACTGAAGGTTAAAATCTTTAAGAATTCTAACTAATGCTGATTAGAATAAATGAAGATTTCAAAAAGAACTCCCATTTTACACTCTATGAAATTGCCAATAAAACTAGTTAGACTTCCTTACACTCAGACAATCCAGGATATCGGTGACTTACCCTCCAAACAATGCCCATGAATTGTTAACTTAAATACAACTATGAGGTAGCTAATTTTATTCTAACTTGCTGTTTGTACAGCCTGACCTCCCCCCTTAATGTATGTAAATTCTGCATTCTTCAGCCATATCTTGAAAATACCTTCTAGAGCCTTCTAAAAATAATTTAGCCTGGAACTGAGGTGCATATTGAAAACAAAAGTGGCCTAATAACTACATGGCCTAAGAAATGCCAATCTTGGCCAAAGCTGTACTAGTAGCCAGACACGAGGAAAGTCAGAGTTCACTAGGTTAATAAGCTCTACTGTTTCGCCTGCTATGTTTAGGGTTCTGGTAACAAGGATTTTCCACTTTTTTATGCTTTTATATTTATTTCCAAAGCAGATATTTTATGGATTTTTTTTCTCAGATCTGAGGCCATTAACAAGCATTCATGATAAAGTCCTTGAAGAACTGATCACCAGCAAATACCTACAGCAGAGAGGACTTTTCCATCTAATAAAGAGTTGATGCATTTTGATGTTGGAACTTTTAACAATTAAACTTTGTTTTTAAAACTACAAAAGTATCACTTGATGGTGTCTCTCTTATTCATCACTATCATGTTGACAGGATGAAGGTTTTTTTATTACAGCCTTTGACCAGAACAGAGCACTCAGTTTTCTGAAGTACAGCATGTCTCCATTTTTATAGTGTATCTCCTCAAAGGATTCCTCCATTGAATAAAGAGGGTGTTATAAATCTAAAGGACGTCCTAAATCTAGCTACAACTGATGTAGCAGGAGAACTGGAAAAGAAGGCCACCCCACCTCGCTGAATAGCAGTTCCAACTATCAAATGGCCCCTTGCATTGCCTTCCTAGGAGACAGATGTAAACGTACAGCAAAGGCATAGCCATCATAGCCGATTTCAATGTTACCGTAAACTGGTACTTCCTCTGGGGGACTTTTTTCTGTTTTCCCCTTTAGCACTCACATCTTCATCTGTTCTTAGCATCTTTTCATTGGCTCCGGTTACATCACTAGTTTACACCAGCCATCTGCTCTAACACTTGCTGATTTAATTTAGAAAGAATGACTGCAAAGGATCAAAAGCAGCACATTTTACTGAAATACTCATATTTTGCTTTTCTTAGATGCCCATTCTCAATCCACTCATAGCAAGTTTTAATTCTCTTCCCCTTGTGCATACCCATAACTAGATCCATACATAACTTAAAGATACCTGGGCCAAGCCAGAGTGACTGACAGGTACCTGAAAAACAGGGTTCAGCTCAAACATGTGACCACTCATGACTGATCAGTTCAGCTACAGCCACTGCCACCTTCCTTATGCTCCAAGGTTGCTACCTGAAGGCCATGTATACAGGCAAGCGCCCTCTGATTGACAGCCCACCTTCTGAGATCCTAACCTATTTTTTACTGTCTTCTCCTTTACACAAAATGTAATGTGCATATAGTCCTTCTATGTGCTGTGCCTTCACTGACACTTCCTCAAAGCCCTCATCTTCTATGTCTTGAAGCCCTTGTCTGTTTGATAACAAAAGCAGACAATCACCCACTGTTTGTTTCAGTTGTCCCACAAATGTCAGGTCTGCCTCAGGAGGAGAGCACGTTGCAGCATAGATCAGTTCTGTCACTGCTTGTCTTTTCATTAATATCCTGATTTGTATTCAGCCAAAACTATTTTTTTCTACTATTAAGCAGTCAAAACAAAACACAACCAAAATCATAAGAGTGACAGCCAGGTGCAAAATGGTCAATTCAGAAATGCAGTTGCTTACTTCTGCCAGGTTTCAAAGGAAGTGGTAAAATCAATGTCTATTGCTCCTACCAAAAAGGCAAGAAAACATACACATTGTGTGTGTGAAAGAGGTGGGCACAGCTGGAAGCCCTCCTGAAGTAACAGCAGCTGTAGTTGCAACATGGCTGCCTCTGAAAATGGGCTGATTTGCAAACGCGTGACCATGCTACAGTTACTGCTCTACAGTGAACATTCTCTTGGCTCTTCCATTTTTTTCTTCTGCATCTCAGTAACTTGTGCCTCCTGATACAAACCCAGGCTGAACATGATCACAGGAAGTCTGGTAATTGGCAGATGGTTTTAAAACACGATAAATAAAACAGCAGTGTTTTTCACCACCAGTAACCAAAGTGGTGGTTGTTCTCTGGAGACTTCTTGGTCTTGATTCTTGGTTTCAATTCTCAGACCAATTGTGCTCTTTTGCACACTGTCTTATTTACAGAACGGGCAGTTTAGATGGTTTGACTCATTTTGGTTTATTTTTATTAGCAAGGGCTAGTCCAATGCATAATGCCACAATAATGAATTTCATGAATTCTCCAGTTGCTAGTAAGTGTCCATATCTGACACAAACATTATTTTCTCCTCACCTTGTATAAATCTTTCAGGCATTCATTCCAAGTTGCATTTAACTGTAGTATAGGTGTTTCAAGAGCTTGAGTGGCTTCCAGACCTCTAGAACTAGTCTATGTATGTGAAGGTGTTCCAGCAGGCTCAAGCCTTACTTCTGCAAATGCCACATCACAGGATAGGAGAAGCAGCTGGAGGTTCCTCACCACACAACACTCTCCTCCGACACAGTCACCCACGTACCTCTGTTCTGAAACATGGAAACAGAACGGCTGTAAAGGCAGTCCTATTCTTAGTAAATCTGCATTTCGGTTTCTTGGTTTCACAGTACAGATACTGTTTGATCCCTATTGCTCATTCTATCACATGCTGGAGAACAGACATAGTTTCCAGAAGATCTGCTGCCTCTTCTCTCTCAGGCAAGAGTATTTCCAACTTTTCCTTTGGACAGTTTTATGTCTGGCTATGCCTCTATGCTATTTATTTAGGAGGTAATAATGTATTTTTATGGTAAAACTGTCGCAGACTCATGTACTTAAAGAACAGCTTCCAGATAATGGGAGATTTTAAACATCCTTATCATATCTTCATGGCCCATTCTGACCTGCCTCCTGCAATCTCTAACAAATCAAAGTTTAAATCTCTTTGACACCCAATGCCCCATGGCAAGCCTTCATCCATCTGACTCACAGATACAGAGATTTGTGAAATTAAGTATTCCAGGACTATAAGAAGTTTAATGGTACATAAGGTGTTTGTATAAAACATACTTTTGATGGCATGTCTGACATCACTGTATTCCATATAGATGCTTCCTCAGGTATTCTAGACGTTCACCTTTTGTTGACAGAGCCATAGAATTCCATTCAAAGTGAGGAATCTGTAAAGCACATTGTATCATACAATATCATACATATCATACAGAGTGTTAATATTGGTATAAGCCACATACCGTCTTACAGCAAAGAAAAGGCTCCCTGATACCTGTTGTTCTCCACTTGAAGGTATTTTATCACCTGTGTCCTAAAAGCAAGGCTCATCTAATACCAAAAAGATTAATTTCTCAATGTAAGATTTTTCTTCATGTAAGTACAGTCAGTTTGCATCCAAAAAGCAGTGTAGTTGCAGAGATGTAAAGCAGATGCCCACACAGTACAGGCTATGACAACTCCATTACACCATCTCCCACCTTTTGAAAGCGAAAATGAGAGGAAAAGATCCCAGGTCACTATAGTTTGTAATGTTAATGTATCAGACTGGAACGGTCTATCAGTATAATGATTCTAGCTAAAGTAAGAGTAGGTGAGTAATTAGAGATACAGGAGAACCTGCATTCATAAGCCTCCACTACCCAAATGTTTCTATGCTGGTGGCTGTGTTTTATCTCTGGCCCCTAGTCTTCCCCATCACAGCACTACCACTGTAGAAGACAGAAAGCATCCATATCTCTCATCTTGCAGCTGATGTACCTGTCTATCACTCAAGGAGGTTATGTTCAATCTTTTTCTAGTGTAGAAATCTTTGGTGAACTGAACTTCATTCATGGAACTCTCATTCCACTTTTTCTCCTTTACTCAGGCTATGTCAAGATTGCTAGTTTGCCTGCAGTAAGGAAAGACTGAGACCTTTTGACTTGAGGTTTGCTGCAGCCACTTTTAGAGAAGGTGCAAGTTCTGTGAAGTCTTTACATCATCTTGAAAACAGCTTGGAATTTCCCTTCCCCCCCGCCAAATACAACAATTGCTCCCACCCAGTAGGTGATTTTAAACATTAAAACTATTTTTAAATCTTTTGCAAGGAAAATGTATGAATCTGCACTTTCAATACAACTCAGAAAGGACATAAAGTATTGCTGACTGCTCACCTGAACTACCCGGTATCCCAGCATCTCCAAGTGTCGTTTTTTCACTGCAGGTTCTCCTTTCAGGTGATGTGAATCTTTGCAAAAAGCTTTTGAATTGAGAAATTCCAAAGCAATTCTGCAAACAACAAAAATGTGCATTTCCTTTCAGGTCCTACCAGAATTGTGAGAAGTATTTCTAGCTCGGTGCTGGTAGTTGCAGCGAGACTACTACTAGATATACCTGACATCTCACAGAACATTGAACAACTCCCTGAAACTAGACAAAACATTTTGCTCATATTTCCCTAGAAATACTTGAACTTCACATGATTTAGAAAAAACATTTTCTCCCTGCATCTGTTTTTCTTCCAATGGCAAAAAGAGTTAATCAGAATTTTCAAGACTCACATTTGAAGAAAGAGGTGGGAGGAAAACAGTGTTCCAATCTCATAAAACACATTTCAGGAATGCCCTGTCTGCCCTAGTGTACTGGATCTGGCTGCAATGGATTGACTTTAATTCACAGCAGCCCATATGGTGCTGTGTTTTGGATCTGTAACCAAAACAGTCTTAGTAACACCAATATTTTGTCTACTAATGAAGAGTGCTTGCACAGCATCAAGGCCTTCTCCATACACTGGTGTTGGCAAGAGGTTGGGACGGGATGCAGCTGGAACCTCAACTAGCCAAAGTGATATTCCACCACCATGTAACATCATGCTCAGCAGTGAAACGGGGCAAATTTTTCCAAAGCAGCCATTGCTACAGCAATTGTCTGCTGGTGGTGAGTGACAACATTTGCATTCTTTTCTGTCATTGGTTTTGGGTTTTTTTTCCCCTTTACTTCTTTCTTCTATTCACTTATTAAACTGTCTTAATTGCAACCCAGGAGGTTTTTTATTTCGATTCTGCCCTCCAGAATCTCTTCCACATCACAATGCAGGGGAGTGAGCAAGCAATTGAGTGGGAGCTTAGTTACCACCTGGGCTCAACCCACCACACCTACAAAGATTAAACCTCATAAGGCTTTGGAAAAAGAAACAAAAAAATAAACAGCCTAGAGGTTGCAACAACCATTCAGAACATAAATATCAAAAAGATGGTCTATACTCAGTCTAAACTTGGAAACACTAATGTGTAAGAATTCTGATGTACTAACCTCTGAGCTCCTGGTGGCAGAGCCCTTCTCCCTTCATCCTTGAGGTCATGTCTCAAGTGTATTCCCTCCACGTGATCCAAAGGTATATTCTGAGCCATATAAGGAAGAGGATTTTTATTTTCATCCAGAACACACTCAAAATCTGTGAGAAAACACAAACCTGTTTACTGACAAAAAAAAAAAAAAAAAGTGTTTGGTTCTAGAAAACCTAAGTGATAACCATAATTAGAGATACCCAACATTATACTGTGCAGAACTTTTAGAAACTGTATTTTTGACGGGCATTTATTCTTTGCAGTATATCGTGGTCACATGCCCAGGGGTTTCCTAATGTTGGTGATAATACCAGAGGTCTCCATAACAATCCTTGAAGGCTTAACTTCTTACCTATTTCATAGTAATATGGTGTGAGAACAGATATTCTTGCATAATGGCTCCCACCTAAGATCTCTGTCAGCATTCTGTGAACATGCTGTCGCAGCAGACTTATTCTACTACTGCCTATGAAGACAAAATAAAGAATTCATACATCAAAACTTCCACAGACGAAGTTTTCAAAATAGCACTTTGTTACACTGCATTTTTGACACACAGCCTACTGAAATAAAGCTTTTCCATATATCCATGGTGTTATTCCATCATAATTCAGAGATGATGTGATCATCTTTTAGGTAGAAAGTGGCAGGTGCCTACTAAGCATGAACTTAAAATACAGATTTTCTATTCCCAGATTTTCCCATTTACACACTACAAACACTTTAGTTTCAGGGTTCACCTGCTGGATTTCCTTTGCTTTTAATAGTGCTTAGACAGTTATATATTTACTTATTTAGCATCTACTACAGGCACACCATATTATCTGTCATTTCTCTGTCTGTTGCAAATTGTTTAATACCTCGCTCCATTAAACATCTTCAGTCTCAGAGATAAAGCAGCTGAGTACAGTGGAGAGCAAATCTGATCTCCCCTGTGAGAATTAGAGGAAGAGACACTGAGTTTGTATTAGCTGGATTTTCTGAACTGATCATTATTCTGAAAGATCTTAGCTGCTACATTTGATCACTAGCTTGCTTCTCTATCTCTCATCCTTGATGAATCTTGATTCTTCTGAGGAAGATGATAGCAGTGAATTCAAAATAAGGCAGTAGAAATGTTCATCTTGAAAAACTAAGTCAAATGTTCAGTCTTGTAAGTGAAGCAGGGATCAAAGTGACCCATCTCCTCCAGTAGACAATCCTAATGATCGTCCTCCTGCCTCTCCATTCTCCATGCCATATACACCCTTTCTGTGCATTGACATTTTATTTCTTGTGAAGAAACATCCCATCTCCATTACATTAATTCTGACAGGGAAAACTGCTTTCTTACCTGTCACACTACCAAATGGTTGCACTTTTCAAGAACACATCCTCAGCAGATAGTGGGGTGTGCCTTGTTGAGCTTCTGTTGTGTGTTAGTGTCAACATCACAACTTCAGAAAGAGTGTCTAGCAGACTGTTGAAAATAGACTATTACTAGTAAGAAGGGCAACTTTTCCTCTCCTAAATTACTTACTGTTACGAATGACACGTTGGCAGTAGTGCTCATGAAACCAAGGGATATGAAATTCTGGGCATTCCAGACAGACTGCTCTGTTCAATTTCATGAGGTGTGAGCAGACCCTCTGCTTCAGGCTATGAGGCAGGACTGAGTTAAATAAAATAAAAAGATGTAAACTGAAATGTGCAAAATCCAACACACTGAAATAAATGGCTGCAGAATCTTAGCGAGGTTCTCAAAATCCCTGAGGAAAATAAAATAACAGCTTTGCTCAATATTAAGAACAACAGCAAGACAGAGGAAAGAAGCAGCTTAAACTCTCTTCTATCATTTAACTTTTCATGAAACAGTTGAAAGTAAAACGGCAACAGTATATTGATAGTGAACAATGTACAGGTAGAGAGGAAGGGAACAGTCAGACAAACGGTCTCTTATTCAGAGAGAAGAGACCGATAGAACTCATTGCAGACAAGAATCCCACGTTATTTCTTGAGCTTTGTGACTATTTCTAGTAATAAATACTGTGCTCGGGTAATTTTCTTTCAATAAAATTGAAGAATTATTACATACTGAGTGCAACAAGTTGACTATACAAGTTGTTTTAAAATTAATTTCTCTCATCTGCAACCCAAGTCTGTACTTGTATAACAAAGCACAAATTTTTGTTAATTCCTTTCCTTTTAGCATTCAAATAACAGCTAGATTGTATAGAGGGATCTTTCCAGAAAACTGAACCATTTAAAGAGTAATTCTAGTTCTCAAGTCATATACAGGTCCACAATTCCATTTTATGCCAAATGCAACATAATCAAATTAATCAGAGAGCTAGGTATCTACCTTCAAGTTGAGCATCCAGTTTGCTTAGGAAAGAAATATTAAATATCTTTTTTATCAGAACTGGAGGAAAATACCCAGCCACTGCCAAAACATGACCAAGCAGCACCAAGTGGTGAGTTTCAAAACAACCTTTAAAAAACAGACAGAAATCTGTATTAACATGTGACATAAAGAAGGAAGGAATTGCAGTGCTCTCCCTCTGGCCTCCCAAATCATCCAAGTTTCTCTCTTAATGTACTAAATGAACACACAGGCAGATTAAAGACTACTCTGCTAACTGCACCAAGTATAAGGTAACTCTTGCCAGGTCTTTATAGGAGGAAATTAGTTAGGTAACTCTGCAATATTCCAGCAGACAGCAAATTTTCACAGTTTTGTGAAGATGTATTATCAATTAAAAACCCCAAAATAATAATAAAAAAATAGTCTCTACACATTTACACACTTAACTATTCAACTTAGCCATTTCTTTGTGATGAATCACAAAATGTATCTTGTCCCCAAATTATGATTCCTCGGAGAATGCCACAACAATTCTATCCAATAACATCAGAGTGAATTAATTAGAATCTTCACTTGCTTTTTACTATGTTCAAGATATCTCACTAGTCTCTTACCAATGGTAATTTTTAAAAGGGTGAGATGAAGCTAGAAAACCCAACAAAAGCATACACTGAATCTTTGTCATGGTGTAACTTCAACACAGAGACACTCTTTTCTTTGCTTAAAATTAATGCCATTCGATTCCCTTTTTTAGACACACAAATATAATCTTCCAATGACACTCATTTATTTGGTGTCAGAACATCTTTGCCTGATGTACTTACTCAAGTCAGAAGTAACATGTTGGATACAATTCTCAAAAAACTGTCCATTGGCAGGAGGATCGTAATTCAGAGCAGAGAAAAGGAAGAGAATAAAATAGATTTCAAAAGGGTGGATCTGAAAAAAAAAAAAAAAAAAGACATCCTATATTAAGTCATTGCAAAATATCCTAAACTGCTTTACAATAAAAAAGGGGTTTATAATTCATTCAGAATTGGAATATTTAAGACTAGATGAACTATTTTCTCAATTTTATTATTGATTTAACTTTTCCTGAAGAAAAATATTTTTTTAAATATTCAAAAATCATTAACATTTCAGCTATGGCTAAAACTTAAAATCTATTTGATGTAGATGATCCAAGTGTTTCCATGTACTTAAGACTTCAAGAAGCTTTTCAGAAGGTTTCCCGTTAAATGCTCTTAAAGAAACGAAACTGTCATAGAATAAAATCAAATACGAGACTGAGAAGGGGGGGAGGAAGATAGCAAGAAAATTTTGCGTAATTTTAACCAAAAAGACAGGCGATTGGGGAAATCCCCTCAAGAATGAGTAATGTAAACATATAAAGGGTGTGATGTGACTACTTGTAAAGAAGTTTAAAAAAAATATATTATTTAAGATGATCAAATGTAAAGATGAATACAAAGGATTACAGTTGACCTATTACTGGCTAAACAATAAGAAAGGGAAACTGAAGAGAAGTGCAAAGTAATTTACAGGGAAGCAAAACAGCTTTAAGTGAATACAGTGGATAGAAAATAAAACTGTAATACCTTGTCTGTATTTTCAACAGTCACAGAAGCTATTCTGTCAAGTAATGAAGGACAATGAAGGTTTGTTTTTAGAAGAAAAAAAGACAACTGTAATACATTTGCCCATGTTATTTGGTCTATCAAGCGTTGACACATGGCCATAGATTCCCCACTGAGGACTTCTTCAAACCACTCTCCATTCACATGCATAAGTTCTTCCAACAGAAGATTTAAGTTGTTGGCTTTCTGAAGCCTCTGAAATCCACAGTCATTTAGTTTTTGCAGAAGCTTTACACATAGCTCAGAACTGTTTTGCCAGTGCAACTGGTCATAATGATTCCATTTGACAAGAGCTGTAGCAATGCAACTCAAATGATGGAGCGTGCATTGAGGCAAAACTGCTGCCACTTTGTTGATAATGCCTTCCTCGACTTGAAAGGAAGGAAGCATGGCCAGAACACGAATTACGGCAGCAGTATCAGCAGGTACTACACTAGATTTTAAAAAACTGGAAAAGAGACAAAACCAAAACCAGACCCATCAGTGCTGACAAAATGCAAACACTTAAAAAAAAAACCCCAACAAATAAATTACATGCACGAAAACTCTATTTTAAAAGTAAAAAGCTACATATAAAATATAAAATAAGTAGAATATTATTGACATGGTAGAAATTCACACAGTGACTACTATCTATTTCATTGAGATTAATTTCTTCCTTCTAATTTATACAACACTGAAAAAGGGAAAAAGACAGGGAACATCTCAGACAGCTGACGAGGCTTCCATTGTTACTAATAAATACAGAAGTCCTTAGTAAGAACAGAATGGCCATCATTTTTTTTAACAGAGTCTTTGGGTTTCTGGGCCTGGATAAGCGATTTCTGTCCTGGGGAGCCACAGGTTCTGAGATGCCTGAGAAACCTGAAGGCATCATCCACAGAAAACAGGCACAGCCAGAGCACTGCATTCCTATAGAGGTTGAGCAATGGAAGCAACAGTGGCAGATTCCTTCTCCCGCAATTCCAGAAATAGTTTCCCTTTCTACACTGCAACTGTACAAGCCTGACAAGTAACTAGACAGTTCTTCCATCAAAAGAGGAGGACTTCACACTTTCACCAGTCCCAGCCATGGCATTCTTATTTCATATTTTTACTTACTTGTTCCTCCAAACATCAAAAACGACATTAACACCTACCCTTCCTATAAAGTACCAGTCAAAACCTCCTGTTCAGTGTCATCATACTGCAGCAGCCAGGGGGCTGCAGGCTCTATAGTCAAGACCCATCCACTGCCTATCCTCTGATTTACATGTTTAGTAGAAACAAATACTTTTAACAGTTTGTTGCTTCTTCGTATTTTATGGAAACAAAACAATTTAACATATTAGCTCATTATTTAAAACATTAAGTAGACATCGGTTTAATACTTAAATAGCTGCACTTACAAAAATACACACTTACCCAAATAGTAACATTTTTATTTTGGCAAAAAGCTCCAGGTTGTGGCAACGCAACACCACCAAGTACTGTGTTAACTTTACCAACTGTAATACATTATAGCTGTCCAAGTGTTTGGGCAGAATAGAAGCCATTCTGAATAGAAACAGAAAAACATGACATGGTATTAAGATAATAAAGAAGATACTGCAAAACCCAACGTCCCACATGAAGAAAGGGTGTTCTGTGGTCCACAGTACCTAGGTGGAGGGTTGCATACACATGTACTCCATTCCAGTTTTGACAGTGTTCCACTAAGAGCAGACTCTCTCCACTTAACCCTCATCACAGTAAAAAAAGCTATTTCGTAATTTGTATTTTCTGTTGCAGATCTTAAATTTAGAGTGGATCAAGAATGGGATAAGCTAGAACAGCATCACCAGCTTCAGCACCACTGTATTTACTTACGTAATAGCAGTTGCTACAGATAGATTGGTCTGAAGCGGCAGAAGAGGGCTGGATTTGTAGGGAAAGATAATAACCGTAACTCCTTTAGACAGTGAGATTCAAGGAGAAAAAGCTGGATTCATCTGGTCTTCTCTTTAATACCACTTAACTACATGGTACTACTTGTCCTTTTTCTTCCAAGGACCTATTTGATTTTATTTGCATTTAACTCTGCTGTATCTGTGACATATCTGATGATACATCTCCTGTACCTCAACTGCCTTCCCTTATTACCTCTCGCTATAAACAACGTTCATTCAAAACTGCAGAAAATCTGGCCCAGGTTGTTAAACATGCAAGACTTAATAGTTCAAAGTAGGGCACAATGACTTGTGAAGAAACAATTCACATCAGTAAGAGGAGTAAGAGGAGTAAGAGGAAGGACACATTCTCTGCAACTTTCTATATTCTCATTTGTCTCACCAGTTTACAGTAATTATTAGAGGCTATTAGAACAAACAGGATCAAATATTTGTAAATAAGCCAAAAATCATATTATATTAAATTGGCAGGGATTAAATACCCTTCTATGAATTTCCTCAACTGCCTCAATTACTTCTGGGTCAAGCTGTGATATTCTAAAATCTGCAATAGCTAATTATATAGTGTATATCCATTTGTGTGCAAGTGACACATTCTCCACTCCCAACTTACTGGATATTATGTCATTTTCTATAATAACTGGAAGTAGTTTACCTAGAGAATACCTTAGTAGAATAAAAAATTTACTTTTTGAGTAGATGTGAATTTCTGCATTTCATTTTCTGCATCGTCTTCAGTATTACCAACACTTGGTGACTGCTAAATTCTTCTGCCATGTGTGCTGCTGTTACTAGCAAGCTAAAGAAAAGAAAAGATATATTTTCCAAAGAAAAACAGGCAAAAATCTCCAGCAAAGATGGTAGCCATTTTCTTTGTCTAGGAGCAAAAGAACCCAGAGACTACTTCAGGAAATGTTCTGTGGACCCTTCTTCTAACCAGTTGATCTGTATGGCACAGATAGAGAGATGTGTGTTAGATCAGCACATATTACACTGATTCTGGAAACCAGCGAGTCCAACAATTCTGAAAGTAAACAAGAAGCAGCTCTTAAAAAACTAAACAATTCACAATCAACAACCTACAGATAACTGAAACAAGCATGAGTTGAACTGGTTCTGGGGCAAATAAAGACAATTACTTTGTTCTGCCTTACACTGATTTTTATCAAAAATAAAATAAACTTGAGAAAAAAAATTTAGGAAAAGCTTTTGGAACTAAGTCAGCTATAGCAAAAGCAACACAGGCTTCCAGCATACCCAGATCTCTGAATAGAGGCAAATGTTCCTGAGGAAAAGTCTGAAAATATGACTAATTGTAATTAATACAGCAAATTCTGTCTAAAAGTGCAGACTTTGAGATATCCATGACTAATACAACCCCCAAATAAGATTCTGTAGCACAAGAAAAACAGGCAGAGAAAAATCTGCCATGCAATACTATGCTCTAATTGCTAAATAAATGCTGAAGTGTTCCCTGCTAACAACCTTTTATACAGAATAAGATGTACAGCAAGCTGGGGCAAGACAAAATTCAGACTGTTACAGCTACTTAAGACTGCTGGTCTTAAAAAGAGAAAAACAACACATACCACTGCATGTATTTCTCAGGGGAACGACAGCAAGTTTTGTAGTACCATGCACTCTGAAAGGAAGGCTCTAGACAGAGCTACAAGATGGCCTTACATAACATCCTTCACATATCCCTTGACTACTGGATCCAGCTTCCTATTCAACCAGTTTCAGAAAAAATGTTATGATAGTGTTTCCATAATAAAATAACACATTGCTACAAAGTTACAACCAGGAAACTGTAACTCATGCTCAGCTCACAGATAGCATCAGAAATTCCTCCGAACAAAGTACATTTTTAATTTCTGTGCAAGACCACATACATATCATAAATAAGACAAAATTGTTAATAAACTTACCTTTCTCTTACCTTGGATCCCGCCATAGGCCCAAGAGTGAAAAATAATTTTGCAAAGGTTTCAGGATTATAATAATCGTCTATAGTTTCAGACAGAAGCTGTTTAGCAACCAAGCGGAATTCAGCACTGTCAAAACCCAGCTGCTCGTATAGTCCAAAAATAAGACTGATACTGTGTATGTCAAGACAGGAGGCACTTTTAAGGAAAATCCTGTTGCATTTTTCTAACAATGGATGATATCTCAGTTTAACATTTTGAAGAAACTGTAGTATTCTTTTTGCATAGTTGAAGTGAACTTGATCCTTTTCTGCCAAGAGCTGTTCAGCCTTGTGTAGTAATCGATCACAAAAATTCTGTGAGATAACATCAGATATGCTGATCATCAAAACTGACAAGATCCTAAAAAAGTCAGAAGATTTTACACTTACACACTGAACACACTAAGTAATAAATTTTAGATTTCTTAAATAAACTACGCAAAGAAAGGAATGTTAGTCAGGGTGTTGCTGGCTTCTGTGTAAAAGGGAGTTTAAACTCTTGTACAGAAAAAAACAGATAAGAAAAAAACATTTCTCCTACTAAATTCAAAATTCTACTTTCAGTAAGTATCTGTGATGATTGTTATTTTTCAACCATCCTTCACAAAGCTGTATGCAATAAAAGCATTTGCCTAAAGCAAGACCCTGACTTGCCTGATTCAAATTTGCAAAAAGATCTTTACTGTTCAATGGAAACTGAAGAAACCCAAATAATTCTCAAGTGACAGAATGTGGAGAAGAGTCATTGTCAATTCTAATAAATCCCTTCCTACAGGAGCAAAACTTAGGACCACAGAGAGAGCATTTTCTATGAAGAAATACATTTCCATTCAATGAGATTCATAAGCAGGTTCCTGACAGCTGCAAAAACAAGTGTTGGAGCTGCTGGTGCTGTATAAAGCAGGAAAAAAAACCAAAGACCAGCCTTTGCTATAATGACCATAGGAAGAAAAAGTGGTAAGAGAAAAAAAAGGGAAAAAAAAAACCCAACCCAACAAAAAAACCCACACACACAAAAACCCACAAACCAAACAAAAAAAACCCATGAAACAAACAAGAACACAAAAAACAACACACAAAACAAAACGAAACAAACAACCTGAACTTCTTTAGCTAGTGATGGGTTTTAAATATTAGGGTAATGTACTAGACATGCCAGCAAGAGAACTTAATTCAACTTGACCGAAAAAAAGTGGTCTGAATAAATAAAAATATCATTGCTTTAAAAGTCCTTATTGCTATTCACAATAGTAAACTAAATCCATGTCATAGTAGAGAAACTCTCAATGTCAAGAAAGAAAAACATCTTCTGGTGAGTCAATAGTCTCTAAATTCTCAAAAAGGACCAAATGAATTTAGAATCTGGATAAAGCAGTATCTGCAGTTTTTCCACTTTAAGTAGAACATTAGTTTTAATTGAATATTTAAAGTGGTTATAAAGAAATTCTTTGCAAGCAGACTTGTCCAAAAAAAAAAAAAAAAAAAAAATCAATGCACAAATACAAATCTCTTTCCCACAAATCTCAAACTGAATAAAAGCAACCTCCAGCTGAGAAAGAGGGAAAGAGTTCAGCAAAGCCAGCCCACTAATTCATAGAATCATTGGGGTTGGAAAGGACCTCTAAGATCATCAAGTCCAACCTTCATCCTAACATCTCTCTACCCATTAGACCACAATCTCAAGTGCTACATCCACTCATTTTTTGTGACATAATGCTTCTCCTGCTACTCAATTTCTTTCTAACACTTACCTTATATCCTGTATAGAATCCAATTTCATGTCCACAATATGAGCTACTTTGCCAATTACAGGACTTAAATGTCTGCGTTGCTTATATAAACACAGTGAGAATTTAGACAGAGCTGGCAAACTAAGCCTGTCAAGACATCAAAGAGAGACAGACAGAATATTTACCTTTTATTTCTAGTGAATAACTAAGGACAAATAGCTACTTCAGCTATTATATAAAAGACAAGGTTATACTGAAATTACAAAACAATGAAACAATATATGTAGGCATTTTCTGTTTGGTCACCTATAGATAGTTTGGACTTAGCCAAAACACCAAGGCATTTCATATTAAAGCATATTGTGCATGGGGAGCTCTACAAAAATCAGTTCTTCATTCAACTGGATCAGCATAAGAAATCTATAAAGATTACATTCTCAAACAGTGACGTGAAATAACTAAAATGAATGTGAGCAATTTATTACCTGAATGTCATTTTGTGTTCAAGCTACACTGAATTTATTTACTTGTCAAGATGCCCCAGACATTAAGCTGGGAGAGGCAATCCTGTGATGCTGGTGCCAAGACTGACACCAGTTTCTGTCATTAGCCTGAGATTAAAGAATTAAAATTACAATTTCCTAAATAAATAAATAAATAAAACCCACATCAAAACAACCCAACAATAAATAAATAAATAAATAAGAACAACAAAACCCAACAATAACAACAAACCACACAAAGGAAAAAAATATGTTTTAATACAAAAGTTTTTTACTAAAATTGAGATGAGCAGGGTTCTAACAACCCAGAGTTGAACAGCAAGCACTAAGATAAAACCGTAAATATTAAAACCTGCAATTTACTTCAAACACATAAATCTACACAGACAATACCTTTCAAAATCTTAAGTATCAGTGCCCATTGCTGCAGTTCTGAATCTCTCAAACATTTGCATACCAAAGTCCATCATTACTCAAAGCCCCCGTATGTATAAAAATAATTTCCAAAATGTTCAAGGATACAACTGACATTTAAAATACTCACATAATGTTTAAAACAGCTTGTAAATACTCTTTGAAAATTTAATGTTGCCTCACATGAAGCAAATCATGCTTGCGAGTTATACCTTTCACAAAGAACAGTAGTACAGTACTTACCTGTCTAACCTTTTCCATGCTTCTGTAACAAGCACTTCTGCTAGTGTATCATGGCCTTCAACGTTGAGCCTTCAGAAGAAAAGACATAATAGTTTGAAGTTTGCTTCAAAAGTTATGAAGAAATAAGACATCTGTCCTTTCGTAATTTATCATAATGTTTTACTTTTCTATTGCTCCATCCATTCAAACAAATTATAAACATTTGTGCATTAATAACTCCATTTACTGGGAGTGCAAAACAGATCAGTTCTGCCTGCATCTCAAAAATTGAGGCACAGGACATTGCCTGTCACAGAATACAGAAGCTGGGACAAGGCAGTCTCTCAGTCTCCTTATGGGATGGCTTTGTAGTCAAAATTCCATCTCTATTTATTACCAAACAAAAAAATGTATAGAGGTGAAAGTCAGCATAATGCTGCTTACCTCAAAATACTATATAAGGTGTCCACTATGACCTCATCTTCCATGTGTTCCACTTTGTCTTCTGCTAAAATGCAAAGGGTAAGAAACTGGGAGTGATTCCTTATATAGTCACTAGTCCTTAAGAGAAGTGGCCTCTTCTTTTGCAATTGCCACAGCATGTTCAATGCCATTCCCACATGTTTTTCAGAAAGCTTGGCCTTGTTCCTTCCAACGATGCTGAACACTTCATCTTCATGGATGCAGCTATTTATCTGGCTCAAAAGCAGATCACTGCTCAGAGTCCGAGCATGGTAGTGCCTCAGCATAAACAAGCAAACTGGCCTCAAACAAAGCATTTTGCTATGCCTATCAGCTATCTTTTAAGTATCCATGAAAAGCCTTCTTTCATTTTTCACAATAAAGCATGTTGTTACAAAGAACAAACTCAGGTATCAGAAAAACAGAAGATAATTTTTCTTTCATTCTGTATGGTCCCTTTATTAAGAATTATTCAATTCTAAGGTACCTGTAATGAGACAGAATTGAAGCAGTTAAGTACAGTCATAACTACTAGCTAAAAATCTGTCTCTACTTTTTTATATTCCGAGTAAGGTAAACCTGAGAAGAACCTACAGCCTGGATTCTTCTCTGAGAAGCCCCCAACAATGAATACTGACATGCTCACAAGCACTAAGAAAAGTCAGTCCACTTGATAAGTTTTCAAATTTAGCAACCTGCCTTTAAAAGGCACATGTGCTATCATGCTACTACTGAAAAGGCAAAGCTGAGCTTTTTAACATGCAGGTGCTGAATGACTTAGTGAGGTTTGCTCTCAATAGGCCACTCCATAATCCCAAAATGAGGCCCAGGAACTGCCAGAAAATACAACTATTAGGGGTAAAAGAAACTGAGACTGCAAGAGCTCCTGAGCTGGCATCCCTGGATTCCTCTGGCTTTGTATGTGCATCCATCCCACAGCAATACCTACTGTACTCTATCTGTGAGCCTCTCCCAGAGCTTCCTTTGCACTCTTCTTTCTTTAGCAGGTGGTCTATGTCTTGCAAACACATGAATATTTTTCATATACAGCTCGTCAGGAAGGTCGACCACCTTTTAATACAGGATACTGATCAGTCACAACACATCAGCTGAAATCACCCACTGCACAGAAGATATATCCCTCAATTTGTGCACAGCACTAACAACTATGTATCCTACAACCTACAGAATTGTTTGCAAGCTGCATGACACCAACTATTGGTTGTAAATGTCGCAGTACACCAAAACACACCCATCAAACTCCCTTAACTCAGAGATCCTGGAAAAGTCTGTAAGTCTTGCTTTAGGAGATACAATTATTAACAACACAAATTATCAACATATCATACCTTCAGCAAACTTGAATGCTCTTCAGCTGTAGACATGATTCCATCAATGTAACATTATCAAGGTGATGGCAGCAGCATGCACTAGGTCTCCTAAGAAAAAAACTTTCCTATTTGAGCAGTCTATGCAAGGTACTGAAAGCATTCCACAAAAATGGATACAGCTGGATTTATTTTGATGTCTGCACAATAAGCTTCAGAGAATAAGAAGTCTTATGACATATGTTTGACACTGCTGTCGCTGACAGGCAGATATAAGGAAAGCTAAAATGAAGTCATTTTAATTTATAAATCTGTATTTTGTTTGTGTGACATTACTTATTCCATGCAATATCCATTTAAAGTATTTTTGTCTTTTTCCCTCTTAGTATGCAGCCATGTGATTTTTGAAGTATCTGGGACTTCTTATGAGACTTTATAATATGCACTGAATAAGCTAAAATACAGATCAAAGGTTGGTCAAGCCACTATTAAATCACAATGTCGTAATCTTCCACAAAGTCTCAAGTACAAACTTAACCACATGTACCAGATCATGACTTTTTTTTTTACCCCACAGATCTTTCCAGTTAATTAAAAATACTTTTCCTGTTCCCTTTTGCCATACAGATGCATGTAGATGGAGCGTATCAGATACAGTAACAACAATCAAAAGCAGAAGTGACTGACTCTTCTACCAACAACTTCTAAGCAGAAGCTGCAATACAGTTATTGAAATTATTCAACTATACAAAGTGCCTAATTTAAAGAGAAAGAAAAAAGCATTTCCCCTCTTACGATGTGATAGTAAAGCACAGCTCAAAAAACATATCAATTTTAACCTTTTTGGATGACCATGTCCAGAATCCTAGATACAAATGAACAGTTTTTTTTTTCCTTAATCCTGTTTCAGAGACAACCTGTTCAGACAACAACCTTCTAAGAGAATACGGATGTATTTAGACTTGTTTGTAAGATTTTGTGTACTGTACTGGAGAACAAGACTTTTTATTGGTGCATTTTTGCCTTGCTTACTGTTCCTCTATTTTCATACATCCATCTGATGGAAAAAATATTACAGTATCAATTCACATTTACTACCCACAGTACTGGCAAGCTAAGCTGCCAGAAGACAGGATGAAGTAGATACCTGAATAGAAAAACTTCAGTCTCAAATAATTTCCTTGCAAGCCCAGGGAACACATCCTTTCCCCTTCTTGTGCTGCAGTAGACCTTATATCCCCTGTCCTAATGCCTGGGAACCAGGATCTCTAAAATAGTCTGCAGGAAGTTTGCAAATATTTATTTTTCTATAAGGTATTTAGCAAATGCAAGTGATTTACCACAAACTTTTATGCAATTTTAAATCTTAATTAATTCTAGAAGCTTATAAAAATTAAATCAATAGGAAATGTTAGATATTTTGAAATTAAAAATATGTAGGATAAAAATAGGAAATTTGTATCTACTTAAAGCACTACTTCTGAAGTATTCTACTTGCCGTACAAAATACAGGCTAAAAGAACATTAAATTATTTAAAGTAATTTCCTATCAATTGAAACACAACAAGCATTTTCAAGGCTGTATTACAAACTACAGTGAACCTGGAAATCTTCCACAAAGGAGAAAATGTGGACACCAGCAGCTGCCCAACTATAAAAAGTATTAAAGATTTACATAACTGTTAAGAGGTGCTTGTGTGGTACAGGGTGTTTTTCACCTGTCTGCCAGAGTCCCCTCAGTTTTCCAGAGCCATGCCATGGGCAAGTACAACACCCCTGTCACACGGGTACCAGCAGCGGCCTACCTCATCATGTGCTCCTGTCTCTGCCCTGCACCGCCGGGGCTGCCTCCGTGCCGCGCTGCTGTCGGGTCACTCGTCGAAAGCCCGCCTGCTCCCACCTGCGGGTCGCCTCCTCTTTTCCTGCGGGAAGATTGACCCTGAAGCGCTTCAGAAGGTGCTAGGGAAGGGGCTGAGAATGCTACACAGGCCTCAATGCGGCGGCGGGAGAGGAAGGAGCGGCCGGGACGCTTTGCCCCCTACCTGCACACAGGGGGCAAACTCCCTCGGTCACCTTCAGCTTAACGGTGGCTGCTGTAAGCGCATACGGCCTAGGAGGAAGAGGGCACTGCCGGGCTCGGCGGGAGGAAGCTCCGAGACCGGCCCCTTGGAGCCGCCTCGTTCTACCGCGGCCCAGCCGGCTCCCTAGCACCGCGGGAAGGGTCCTGGGCCGCGGCCGCAGCACCAGCCCAGCCCGCCCGTAGCAGCAGCCGCCACAAGAGTACAGCGTGAGGGCGGCGGTGCCTGGGCCATGCCCCAGACCGCTCTCTCCACATGCCTGGCAGAGAGGTAGCGGCCGCCTCTGAGGGCCGGCCCGCGGAGCTTCCTGCGCCCCTGCGGAGGGGCGGCGGCGGAGCGGGCGCCGAGCCGGGGCGATCGGCGGGCACGGCCCTGCTGCCGAGGCCGAAGCTGTGGTGCCGGCGGGCCGCGTGGTGCGAGGCGTCTGCTGGTGCTGACTGAGGCAAAAGCGGTTGAAACGTCCAGCGCCTTGGTGGGTTAAATAACAGACTAAAGGAATCGGTATCGTCTGAGCAGCTTTTGAGACTTCCCCGTGCCCGCAGAACACATTAGTCCTGAGATGACTTTTCCACAAGCCCATTTTCCTGCGAGCAAGCCGCAGATGGATCCCACCGACTGAGAACCAGCGCGTGCTTTAGCCTCGGCCCGCCCTCCGCGCCGTTACTCGGTGTCCGTGTGTCCCGAAACGGAGCATTGCCCCGTGAGCCGAGATGCCAGGAAACGTAGGGAGAAAGGGGACTCCAACTCCAGACTGCATCTAGTCTCTCACTTTTGAAAGGAAAACTATTCCACGTTCATATGAAGGGGAGTTCTGCAAATCACAGATTTTTCACTTACAAGTTGCTGAACTTTTGAACTTTTGACTTGTCAAATACATTTTTCATGAAATCAATACAGCCCAAGATAAAAATACTAGATAAAATTACCTTAAAGTTGGATACATAGGTGAAGAAAACAAGATTTATCAAAGCATACTGTGCTGAAGCCAGTGTTGATTTACTCCAGTAAATCATTCATTACCCAGCTTCTTCAGGATTTCAGAACTCAAAGGTGTCAGTTTCTCTCCCCCACGAAAATTTGTTTGCCTGCTTTCAAGAGACTTCTCAACAGCCAGTTACAGGACTTCCATTACTTCCTGTTATGTATGATTACTAAGCTCAATACCCACTGGTCTGAATTAAAATCCTTCAAATGAGGTATGTACTTATATGTAAAATTTAATTTTGAAGGTGTTCACAGCTTTATGCATTGTCATAAACTTTCATGACCCTATTTTCAGGTAAATTGAAATTAATTTTGAATGGCGATACAGACATATGGGAAAAAGACTATGAGGAACTTTTTATTGCATAGAGCTGGTCTTGGTTCCCATTTCACTTCTTTACCATCCCTAATGACGTGTGCCAGATTAATGCTGCAGTAACCCTAAGTCCTTACGGGACTGTTGGGACGTTTCACGTACCAACCCCTTGGCAATTTTCCGGGCTTTACCGAGCCACCCGTCGGCGTCCCGCCCGCAGAGAAGGCCAGCACTCGCCCCGCACGCGGCGGGCTGGAAAGCACTCATGTACCTGCAGATGGATTGCAGGGCCTCCTCCGACTCCAGACACCGGCACCTTCCCGCGCTGAGCCCAGCCTCTCCTCAGGCGGCGGCTAGGCGCCCGGGAACGGGGCGCGGGACGTCAGCCGCCCTGCTAGGCCGGGCGGCGGGAGGGGGCGGAGCGCGTCTGACGAGCTCGAGGAGGCGGGCGCCCCCCTCCTCCAACGGCTTCGGCTCCTTCCGAGCGGCCCCCGCCGCCTTCCCGCCACCGGGCAGGGCTGTACCATCGGCCAGCGATTGCGATCGCCCTCACCCTTCCCGGGCTGGGGTGCCGCTTCTCCCGTCTCCGCGCCACCCTATCCCACCCCCTCACCGCACCGCCCCCAGGGTCGCCCCCTCCCGCCCTTTCCTTCCACTGACGCAGTCTGTGCCGCACCAGCTCTAACATGGCGGCGAGGCGCTGAGGAGCGCGGGGCGACGCGGGCCGCGAGCGGGGTGAGTGTCGGTGCTGCAGCCGGGCTCCGGCGCAGTCGCCATGCGGCCGAGCGAGGGCCGCGGTGTGGACGCCAGAGGCTCGGGAGGGGTGGAGGCCGTAGCGCCGCGGGGTCTGAACCTCAGTCACGGATGAGGGTAGGAGTCCCGGCCCCACCGAGGCCCGCCGGGAGCACCACCCCGGCCAGGCATGGCCGCCGTTGCTGGTCGGGCGTGGGGCAGCTGCAGTTGCCCGCGCCGACTGCCCGCGCGCACACGCCCCCTCGCAAGGCCCGGTGGCCCGTGTGCGTGCGAGGGGCGGGCGGGCCGCGGCCGAGGCGTCCAGCGCTTCCCTCAGGGAGCACCGGGGGCGTCCCCTGAGAGAAAAGGGGAGGTGTGGGAAGCTGGGAGCGGGGCCTAAAGGCAGGTGGGAGCAGGAGGTGTAGCTGAAGGGGTGGACGGGGCCTGGCGAAAATCGCGCCAGGTGGTGGGGTCCGTGGGGCCGGGTACTGCCTCTTGGCGTCCGAGGGAGTCGCGGGTCGGGCCCTCCGCCGGTCTGCCTGCCCGCTCCCAGCGCCCCGGTCGGCCTCTCGGCTGCTGCTCCGTTCCTGCTCGGGAGTTTGAATGAGTCCTCTCTCCTCCCCTAGAAGGCGAACTAACCGGGCTGTGCGTGCCACATGTTCTCCTCCCCTCTGCAGGCCTCTCCTAGCGAAGTGGAGCCTACAGGAGCTACCATGGCTGTCAGGAGGGTCCTCTGCCTCTCTTAAGGATTTCCTAAGGCACTTGAGAGATTTTTATGAGTTTCAGTCTCATTTTCTTTGCAGCCACGACCAAACTATAAGTACTGTGTATATTTGATTGTACTTTGAGTCATTTAGGAGGCTTTGAAGGAGAGAGGCTTAGGTGAAAAAAAAATAGTTTATTGAAACTGTGGACTAAATATCTATTGTGGTGCTAAACGTTGCCTTACAATTCAGTAACAACTGGAAAAGCATCTTCCATAATAAAGAAGTAACTTTTGCTAGTAGTTGCCTAATGTTTGACTAAAGGTAATTGTATTTTACTAATCATCTGAGTTGTGTTTTAAGAGGAACCTGAGACCATTTATTTAAGTCTTATTTTCAGAGATGTTATCTTCTGAGAAAATACTGATTTTTCATTTTTAGTTTTGTTTTATGTTGCTTATAAGAAGAAATTGTTCTTTGGTCAGGGATAAATGTTTTTAGTTTTAATTGATTTTATTGTGTCTCTTTTTCCCCTCATTTTTTTCACTATGCCCATTCATTAATTTATTGGGGTCCAGCATGACTCAAATATTTAAGTGCTACCATGATAAAAATAAGGAAATTTCACATGATTCCTGTAACACTAGTTTATCTAAATTCACAGAGCCTGATTTATCATTTTTTAAAGTTATTTAGTAAGATTTCAGAAAAAGTATAATTTCCTATATATGAAGTAGATCTGAAGGGGAACATATAAAGGATACCAACATCAGAAATCCTCTGAGAGCACCCTTTGGGACTGAATTTCTTACTAAGAAATTACTAAGGATTTCTGATGTTGGTATCCTTTATATGTTCCCCCTCAGAAATCCTCTGAGCGCACCCTTTGGGACTGCATTTCTTACTAAGATTTTCCATTTTTCCAGTCCTCTTCTGTGAAACAAGTTGGTTTTGTTTTGTTTTGTTTTTAAGTTAGCTAAGCAGTCATCAAGCTATTATCAAAAGGAGATTTGGTTTTTTTCCCCTTAGGATCTCAGAAAATCTGTGGATTATGAGGGAATTTGGAGTGAAGAGCATGTACTGCTATGGAGGCTTTTACTCTGCTGCAACATGATGTCTCCACAGCAGTTCACTCCATGCCATGTGCATTTAGGAGCCATCTTCCCTTTGGAAGCAGAGTCAGTGAGTGCCAAGGAGCAAATCTGACCCTCTTCTAATGGAGTGAGGTTTAGGTAGCATTCTGGGATGAGGCACGGAAAGGATCTAGAGCTAAAGTAGAGAAAGAAGAACATGAGACTAAAACGTGATAGAAAAGCTTTTATTGATTATGGTCACCATGCAGAACTATCTCCTACCATTGCATGGTGTTGCTTTGCTCTCATCTTTAGTAACAGAGACAGGAAAGGATTCCACTTCTGAAATTTAGTTTGGAGATCCTAATGCATACATGACTTGGAGATTACACTTCAAAAGTTGTTGTTTTGTTTTGTTTTTTTTTCCCTTTCATGCGATGCTAAAACTTGTCTTTTCTTGGTGTTTTATAACTTTAGACCTATGGTAATCTATTTTCTGGTTACGAATAGTAGAATCAAAATGGACATGTTTCTTTTCTGATTCTGGGGGAGTGGTGAACACTGGCAAATGCACTTGTGCACAGACCTGGGAGAAAACGGGTCTTTTCTTTTCTTTTCTTTTCTTTTTTTTTTTTTTTTTTTTTTTTTTTTTTAAATTTTAAAAGAAAAAAAAAATCCAAACACACTACTTTCTGCATAAATTAGATAATAGAAAATCATGATGAACTCTCGACAGCAAAGGTTTTTACTTGATAGTGACAAGAGTGTGGTTAGATATTCTGACATCTTTTTCATTGTAGGTGTCTCTGTCTGAGGAAAATAAAGGGCATGATCTAGTAGGAACCTGTATTTCTGTTTAAATAGTTTAAGAGAATGTTGCTATCTTCTCAGCTGAATGTTGTTCTCCCAGGTGACATGTTAGAACTGGGTGTGTATTCTTTATATACTTTAGTACAAGGAGACTAAATTCATGTTAATAATTGCAAAATATCATCCTGAAAGTGATGTAAATGAATTCTGCAGTGCAGTAGTGTTAGGAGTATGTACTGCATATTTAGTCAGGGCCTATCTGAGGGATGGTGTTTTCTTAAGTCTCTCTAAGAGGATAGCAGGCTCTTGCCTCATTTCCAAGGAGGACAATGGTTGTTATTGACAGGTATGTCTTAATTTAATTTCTAAAATGGAACTAAAACAAATAGGTAGTTCCATGACCTATTCAGCATAGTTACAAATAAAGGGTTCCTTGCATGCTCCCCTAGAACTGGGTGATACTGCTGCATTGCTGCTTGCCATCAGCTGTTGTGAGATGCATGACGTATTGATACTTCACTTGGTGTGCATCTGCATCTGTGGGTGCTTTCTACCCTATTTCAGTCAAAAGGAGCTAGTTTGTGTTAAACAGTATCATACCAGATCCTTGCTAGCACAGGTGATTTTGAAAAAAATTCCCCAAGATATATTTTTAAGCATATCAACACATACAAGTGATAATCTCTGGCAGAGAGATGCTTGTGAACAGCTTGGAATGGTTGTCTTTTTCCATTGGCACAGATAATTTTGAAGAACAGCTGTCTGCAGCCTGACCATGAATCGGCTAGCTTTATCCTGCAAATATTTGAACAAAATAATTAGGCTGATGGAGATCTGAAGGGATGTGAACCCTGACAGCTGGTGGTGCATTGGTGATGGATGCAGCTGTTCTGACAAGACTAAATATTATTTTGTGCATTGGTCAATAAACATAAATATGCTCTCAGCTGAACCATAGTTCCTCTTTTGTTAGGTATACCAAAGTGGTGTTTTGGTGGTTTGATTGGTTTGGGGGGTGGTTTTTTTCATAGTTTCTACTTAAGACTTAGTAAAAGGCTCTTCAAAGAGGAGGTGGTTGAGAATGATGAATGGCTTGAAAATTTCAGCATAGTACTTGGGTTGTTATGTTGTCCTACTTTACAGATTTTTGGAAGGAAGAAATGAGACTTTTCAAAATTGCCCTTCTGAGCTTTTTTTTTTTTTATGTATAGTGGGCATATTTCAGGTTGACATGACGAAATCGTATTCCCTTCACTAGTAAAATTTCATCAAGTTCAGAAGTAAAAAAATGCAAAGTCTTCTGGGTTAAAAGTATCCACATTCTTATCAAAAATAAATCTACAAGTCATGTAAGCCCTATTGTTAGCAGGCATAGAGTACTATTGAGCTTCACTTGTAATTTCCTGACTTTGTTTTTGGTATTTTCAAATTGGTTTTGTTTGTTGGTTATGTATTTAACATTCGTACCCCATATACTTGCTTTTAATACCAGCAAGTTTTAAATTATCAATATGTACAAGATTGTGTTTGGCATTAAATACTACATGAATAGAAATTAATTGCTAAAGGATCATTTGTAACTCACTGGTTTTCCCTGTAACACTTCAGGAGGAGGTCTGTCTGAAGTAATAACTGTGTAAAGGATGCTTAAGTATATTGGAGATTAAATGCTCACTTGACTTTTAGGTGGGTAGGATAAATATCATTGATCTTTTAGCCCAGTTTACTAGGCAACAACAGCTTGAGAGTAACGTATATTTACTTGGTCTGATGTTTGTCCAGTCAGGGTGTTCTTACTGACCAGCTGACATAACTGTCATTTTGAACCAAGTGCATGCTAGTATTTAGGGGGTATTACTGGAGGATTTAAGGAAAGTGCAGAGATTGTTGGACGTAACATTTAGAATACAGACTAAACTTCATTTGATCCACTGTTCATGAGATAATGTAGAGGTAGAAAAACATTAAGTGAAAGTTGGTAAGAATAGGGACTCAGGTGGAATACTTTATTTCTTTATTCTCTCTCCCACCCAGTAACCAAGTAAACCAATTAAAAAAAATTACTGACGAGGATATACTTATATTTATTTCACAACTTGGCTTTAGTCTTTATTAATGTTTGAAATAAAAAATTGACGTGTTAAGATAGTTTGCATTTATTTTGGCTAAAATGCTGTGTATAAATGTTAAGGGATGCTTTCATGTTTCTCAAGCAGTTTGTCTATAAAGCAGGAGTTAAATCCCTCCTCACTGCAGCTAGATGTTTGAAGTTCATGTACGGTTGATCTATCAGTCATGGTACTGCTGCTCCTTAGACGTGTCAGTTCATTTAATACTGTCAGTTCAACCACCAAACAATATTTATTGTAGCATTTATTCTGAGAGGCTTCCTAAAAAGAAATATCCCCCTGCCTCTCTGTGCAACTGTATAGTCTGTTGTGCTGCTAACAGTGAGTTGATGGCTGTCCTTTTGGCTGGTCTTTGTTCTGAAGGCAGTCTGTCCCCTCCCACCTGTTTCATCTCCTTTCCCTTGCCCACACTGCCACCTTCCTTGTTCTGCCCCAGAGTTTGTGCAGCAGTGTGGTGTGAGCTGGTCAGCCTTCGGCTAACTCACCCACCAACATCAGAGTTTCCAGCTACAGGTGTTTTCTCCCATTTGTTTCTCAGCCTAGCTACACTATTGGATTAATAGAAGAGAAACAGTGATTCAGGGAGAGGAGCAAGCTGACAGGCAAGACTGCTGCTTTGATGAATCTCTGGCTTGAGTGAATTAGTGTATTTGTTGCACAGCTAAGAGGATATCTAGTGAGATTCTGCATATTTGCAAAATCTTCTCATGCTAAAAATTACACGAATGATAAACTACTGAATGGTGTTTAATTTAAATCAGTCCTGGATTGGTTTTGTGTTTTTTTTTTTTTTTTTTTTTTTTTTACACC
>JANIJG010007675.1:0-28203 GCA_024611175.1 Megaceryle torquata
ATGGATCAAATGCAAAACAGTTAAATTTAGACGAATTTTTCATTTTATAGAATATTCAAAAATCTTTTGAAAGTCGAACAGGATGCCTGTGCATTTCCAAAATCTGATTTTGTTTATAATTTTGTGGGGGGTATTAACTATATTAAAAAAAGGGCAAAATAAAGAAATATTTTGGTTCTATTAAAAAATATTTAATTCTCCCAAATACTACAGATATTATTGTTACTTTCTGAACATTTTAGGGTCATATTCATTTGCTGCTTAACCATGGGGAAGAAAAGGATTCCTGTCCCCAGAATTAGAAATAGCAAAGATTCAGTTCATTGGGACTCCAGTCTTGCCATTGATTTTTACATGGCAGACAGATCGGGACCACTGTGAAGTGGCCTCATGAAGCTTGTGACATTATAATTATGCGATGATAGATGAATATGGAAATAGAGATAGCAGCTGGTGGCTCATGAGATCACAGAATATTCATGATTAGAAAGGACTTCCTAGATCAGAGTCCAACCAAAAATCCTCCACCACCAAAAAAACCCCAAAACCAAAAAACCCCCCCACCACCTAAATACTCTGATCAAACATGACTTCAAAATAACCCCCTACATGCCTGCCACTAGAGCATGTCCTGAAGCACCAGGTCTACCCATTCCTTAAATACCTCCAGGGATGGTGACTCAACCACCTGCCTGGGCAGGCAGTTTCAGTGCCTCACCACTCTTTCTGTAAAGAATTTCTTCCTAATATCCAATCTAAACCTCCCCTGCCACAACTTCAGACCATTTCCTTTGGTTCTGTCAGTAGTTACTAAGGAGAAGAGGCCAACACCAACCTCTACAACCTCCTTTCAGGTGGTTGTAGAGGGCAATGAGGTCCTCCATTAGCCTCCTTCTCCAAACTAAACCATACCCAGCTCCCTCAGCCTCTCCTCATACAACTTGTTCTCTGAACCCCTCCTGAGCTTGGTAGCTCTCCTCTGGACATGTTCCAGCATCTCAATGTCTTTCCTATAATGAGGAGTCCAGAACTGAACACAGTGTTTGAGATGAGGCCTCACAAGTGCTGAGTACAAGGGCATGATAACTTCCCTTCTCCTGCTGACCACACTATTCCTGATACAAGCCAGAATCCTGCTGGTTTTCTTGGCCACCTGGGCACACTACTGACTCTTTTTAAGCCAGTTGTCTATCAGCACCCCCAGGTCCTTTTCTGCAAGGCAGCTTTCCAGCCACTCATCCCCAAGCCTGTAGCATTGCCTGGGGTGGTTGTGACTGAAATGCAGGACCCAGCACTTGGCCTTGTACTTCATATAATTGGCCTCGGCCCAGGAAGGGAGCCACATCCACTTTGTTGTATTGGTGAAGACAGGTTCATTGTCCACCAGTGTACTGTGTGGAGTGTATCGCAAGTGTCTGGTTGCTGTGTGTTCCTTCACAGAATAATTCTTGGACTTGCTCTGGTAGCAGTAGTTTAGTTTTTGAATATGTCTATTACTGACTATGCATTTTGTCATTCACTGTTGGGCCATGACCCATTTTCTCCCCTGAATAATGAAACTTTCTTCCCAGCCTTTTTTCTCTACTCCTTGAAATGAAACAACCATTAGTGTTTTTCAAGGGCTCAAACCCACCTAGATGCTGCATATTTTCTCATTTTCCATGGCTTTGTCAGTGTGAGCAGTAGGAGATGCTGTCCTGGGAACACACAGTGTGGGTCCCCTGTGATACAAGGGAAGCACATGCAGACCTGTCCTGACACGGTGGCTGCAAGCGGTCCTGTGAGTACAGGTTGGAAAACTTGATGTGGTATCCAGTTTAATGAAAGTGGTTGTGTGGACAGTATTGGAAACCAAATCCCTTTCTTGTCACTAGCTGGTTCAGGCTGGGTTCCCATGATGCCAGCACCCGACAGCATTAGTCCTGTCAGCCTGCTATTAAATAGGAGAGATATTTTAGGGCCAGTGATGTTCCCCTTATACCCTCAGTATTTGCTGGAGAGCCTCAGCTCCATCATTTTGCCATCAGTGGCTCATTTCAGATACAGCATGTGGTATTGGTTAGAACTGATTAACATTTCCATAGGTTTTTTTCTTAATGTAGAGCTGGCTGTCATTACGCCTGCTTGACAGTTGGTAATTTGCAACTGGGAAAGGTAACAGGTCTTGGACTTAATCACAGAGGTGGCAGCAGTTGTTCTGCTAAGATGCCAGGGTGGTACCGAGGTGTCCATGAGAGTCCATTGCCCCTGCCCTGGGGGTCTTGGGAGACATGCAGGAAAAGGAGTGGAGAATAGAGGTACATCTCTACCCTTGCAATGCTGACATCTATCTGCTGTATCAGAGCAGCTTCTTGAAAAAGCAAACAAAATAATCCTTTGGACATTGGTCTTATTCTAGCAATTTAGCACTCAGATTCATTTGAATAATTGAAGTTTTTGAGCTCCTGGAATGAAGCAATGATCTAGTGATGCAGTTAGTGGTCTGATATTGACAAGACTGCTACAACATTTGCTGGACATTTTTCTTAAATTCTTCCTTTATTTACATAAGCAACTCCTTAAGGCAACTCTAGCAGCCACATAGAAAATATAAGGTATGTAGTAACTTAATGCTACACATAGAAATTCTTCTAGCCTTACTTGAGTAAAACAGGTGACTTCTCGACTTACAGCTATACAGGAAAAGAAAATGCTTTTGCTTTCCAGGAATGAGGGTGTTGGTGGCTCTTTGACAGGGAGCAGCACCAAGTGCCAGCCTGGATGTGCTGCTTGGTGAGGCGAGTGTGGTGTTGTGGCGTTGGCCTCTTGCAGGAGCTGGGCTTTGATCTGAATGGCCCTGCCACAGCAGCTGCTCTGCTGGAGGGGCCACCTCAGGCATCAGTGAAAGTCAGCCCTCTTGTTCAATTGCTTCCTCTCCTGCTGCATGAGAGATCAGGGAGGGGGTGGAGGAGAGCAGCAGGACAAACCCGAGGACATGTGTGAAGAGGGACCGTGTTGCCTACCCTGTGTGGGACAAGACTGGGAAAAGCTGAAGTCTCTGTGTCCTCATCATGCTCAAGTAAAAGCTGGCTCATACAGCAAGGTGGTCTCTAGAAGAACCGAAATATAACAGTTTTATTTGCTTTTGCTTCATCTTGATTATTCAGGATCACTCGAAAGAATTTTAGTTTTCTGCTTAATTTCTTTATTCAATAAATATTGTAAATGTCTTGGCTTTTCTCCTCTCTTTGGAATGTCTCAAAGGACTTAGAAATGAATAGCTAAGGTATTTTCTGCTTAGATAATGTGCAAGTTTTGCTATAGTTACCTGGTATTATTTGTTGGACTTAGATGAATTATGCCACGTTATATTTGGCCCTTCTTCCTATAGGGTGTTGTAGTATCATTAATAACATGTGCAAACTCCATCTGCTCTTTGAGTGGGCAGTAATGGAAGTGCTGTAATGAGTCTGAACTGGGTGGCAACCAGGGAAGCAGCAAATACTGCCTCTGTTAAGGGTCCTGTAAATTTATCTGGGAAGCATCTTTTCAGGGGAATAGGCTAGCTGCACATTTACTGAAACTGGCCTTGGATTTGGGGATGTTTAGAGGTCATGGTAAGATTCAAATTCATTCCCATCAATCATTCAGAATGTAATTGCTTCCGATACTGCTTTTGGAGAGCAGATAGAGGGATAAATTAGCCTGAGGTGATGCCTACATTTCTTAGACCACTTATTTTGTACAGGTGTCTGTGTGTTTTGTGTGCATGAGTGTGTAATCAATCCCCTTGCAGAGCCAGTCAGCCAGCTATTACTCTCTGGAAAAGGCAGAAGCTAAAATCTGCTGTGGATTTATGCAGTGCTGGTTCTTTTTTGTCTGACTGACTACTATGTAGGTTAATACATTATACATTCCCATGTATTATAAATATGTCTATTAAAAAAGCTATAGGAGGTGATAACCACAGATAAGATTGCAAAATAGTTTTCATTACAGTTTCCTGGATTGAGATGGCCAGAACTTTTTGAAACATCTGCCTTTCTGGGCAGAATATCCCAAACATGGCTTATGTCCAAAGATGACAATCTGATATTAGAAGTTTTGCAGAAGTATTTACTTCAAGATTTTTGAGAGAAAGTGGAAAAGTGATTGTATTTAAAGTAACTTTTGAAATGCTTCCTTAGGAAGGTGGGGATTGTATGAAACTTCAAACCTGATGGACAGTTCTTGTACAGAAGGGGGGTTCGGTGTGCTGCACATTTTGGGGAAGTTATATTAATGATCATTTGAAAACCAGCTGATGTTTGTACACAGCACAAACCCCCTAAGCCCTGCTGTCAATCTCCATATGAATTGGGTATGCATGCAAAGTCAGTCACTTTTATAATTAGCCACCTGATCCAGTGCACTGCTCTGAGCTGTGTCAGAAAGCTTTCCAAGTGTTTCAAGGAATGCAAGGTCATGGCAAACAGACCTTCCTCTTGTAGCAGCACGAGCCCTTCTGTGCCCTCTTGGCTGGAGGGGATCGATGTCCTCAAAGTAAATAAACTCAGCTACATACAAGGAGTTCAGAGGAGCCTTTGAAAACTGGAGCCTGGTTATCCAGTGGGGATGTCAGAGCCCCAGATACTTCCTGTAGAAAAGTCTCCAAGCAGATGTGCTCCACTCCCCCCACTTTACCCCCACAGCCTGCTGACGCTGCAGGTGCTTGCACGGATCCATGCAGCCCCACTGCAGGGAAACTCTATTAAAGTTGCATAGTGAAGCACTCAAAGCCAAATACGTGTCAAGAATAAGGTTAAAGACGCAGTTTTACTCCCCCCATTCCTTTCCTGCCTTGTATTCATTCTGTTACTTTGCCGTTGCATCACTGCACTGCTTTTTCTTTTCCCGGGTAATGCACAATTAGGTTGGAGAAAAAGAGAGCCCAGGAGAAGTAGAGATGCCTCTCGTGCGAGTAGGTGCTGTGAAAGAAGCTGTGCTGTCCCTGAGGACTGGCCTCGGGATGGATGTGGACTGGTGCCATTTGCTTAAGTAGTGTGGTGAGGAGCTGGTTTCTCCTAGTTGTTTTTAAAGAGGAGGGAGCAGGTGGAGCTGCTACACCTCCCAGAAAGGGCAAGGACTGCTGCCATGAGAGGAGACCCCAGACTGCTGCTACTCTCATGGGAACAGAGGCTGAGATGAGGTCTGCATGAGCAGTGGAGGGCTAGCAGCATTACCAGGAACAAAACTGAAGGAGATGTGTAGCAGCAAGGCCCAATCCAAAATTATTTGTTGCTGGGAAGGCACAGCATATGCTGCTTTCCTGGGGGAGGTTACTCAAAATTCATTGATGTGTGGGTTGGGGTGCCCTTTCCTGTGCTGGAAGAGTTTAGTCTGAAAGTCTGAGGACAAGATGCTTCAGTGTGAGGCAGGATGGGTTCTGGTGTGGTTGGAATGCAGCCAGCATGTCTGTTCCTGACCACATGCAGACATGTCACCTCTGCCCCATCCCCAGAGCTGGTGTGTGTGCCCTGTCCCTGGGCCAAGAGAGCTACCTGTGCACATCGTGATTATTCTGCAGACTATAATGCATACATAGATCTTGGAAGCTAGCACAGAGGACCTGTGGTTGGACTCAGTGTTAATGACCACTGAGAAGACAACAGTGTCTACCACCTCTTTTTCTTACAGCCATCTGAGCGGATACCTTTGGAGAGCTCAGAGCAGGTTTTCCCCGACTGACCCAAGGTCTTGTGGTATTTGCTTCCTCTAGGGGCAAGTTTTCCTGCCTCTTACTTCCCCAGGACACTTGTTTCCTGTTAGAAATATGAGAGGACTGGACCTTTCCTTAGCTGCTACTGCAGATATGCTGGTGTGTCCCCACCACAGCAAGTCCTGTGGGTAGAAGAGCTGCATTAGCAGGTCAGCATGCTAATAAGGTATAAGCAATAAGCTACAAAGTCCCTCAGGAGATGCCAGAAGTAGCTTATGAACAGTTAACCTGAAGATCTCTGCATCACATTTGCTGTGTTTTAAACCTGCCTTCTGTCTCTCCTGACGCTTGGTGCGTTGGTGCACCAGCCATCTTTCTCCTGAACATTCATCATTTGGCAGCAAGCTCTAGGGAGCCACGTGCAACCCAAGGACTTGCTCCTAGAGTAACGCAGGTCACATCAGCTTTGGTTCTTCTCTTCTCATGATGTATGTATTGCCTTTCTGGGCACAATGAGGGAATTTACTGCAGGGAAACACTCAGGTGCAGGTGGCTGCTAACACTATTGAGCTCTTTAAGCAGCGCCTGATTTTTTTTGCACTGATTCCAACAATTATGCAGCTAAAAACAATGGGAAGTTAAACTCTGCAGACATTTTTTCAGAGGCTGTTTCATATCGTACAGATCCCATGTCTGTATGGGATCCTCAGTACTGGCTCTAGTGGAACTTACCTTCTGTATCAGATAGACATTGCATTTCCTGTAGGAAGCTAGAGAAGAAGCATGGCTTACTTTTAATGAGGCCAGTTAGCCTGAAGCAATCCACCTGGCTGCAGAAACAAGTTCAGTGTGATGCTATTTTTGCTTCTTCCAAATATTTGGTGTAAAAGTGAAGCAGCTAGTGAGGCTATAGATAGCAGTTTTTTGTGGTGTCTGGGTGTATAAACCACAGAGTAGCAAAAATAGATGCTTTTTGCCTTTCCTTGAAGAATATATATCTTTGTTTTAAAAATAACATCAAAAACTGAAGAAGGTGCAGGAAGGAACCATGGAAATAAGGGGAAGAAAATACAGTGACAGGCATTGAACACCTCAAAGAAAGCCTGAGAGGTGACTTGATGTCATATATAAATTTGGCCATAAAGGGGTAGTGACAGTAAAGGACTAGCAAAGAAAGGAATGTCAAGGACTAATAGTTGAAAGCTGCTGTCATTGAAATTCGAACTGGAAGTACGTCACCACTTCTGTGGCTCAATAAAGGGGCTAATGAATGAAATTTAATAACTCGTGATGTACAGAGGTCAGAACAGATAATTGGTTCATTCCTTTGGGTTTAAGTTCTGTGAATCCAAGAACTGATGTACCTTCTGCAGTTTCATCAAGGAAAAAACATGTACTAACTAGCAGACACAGTTCCTCAACTCTGAACCAATTTGAAAATATGTTCTACAGTCTAGAATGAGTTTTTATAGTATTAGCACAGAGGCATTTTGGTTCACTTTTTTTGTAATGTCATTCTGAGATCAATTATTTCTGAATTATTACTGTGCAATTTGCCAAGTATGTGTGATTTTAAATTTAAGAAAATAATTTGAAATAATATGAAGAATCCATTAAAAACCTAATTCTTCTGAACTGAACAGTATTTTTATCCTTTGAGAAATTAAAGAAATTATTTTGCTTTCAGACTGATATAAATTAGGAACAATTAAATTGCAGTCAACAGAGTGACATTTGTCAGATTGGATGTAAACGAGTTTATATTGCAGTCTGCCAACAAGGAACCTTGTAAAATCTGCTCCTTGTGGGTTTTCTGGTTTCAGCTGTGTAATAAGACTGCTTAAATTATTCAGGGTGTATAAATTAGCTGATAAAGTTGAATCTTTTTTCTGTCAGTGAAGAAATTGCAGACTGGAAATGAAGTATTTTCAGCCACTGGGTCTTTGTGGAGTTTACTTTCGCTATCTATATTTTGCTGCCTGTGGGCAAGTAGCCATTGGGTCATGTGCATGAAGTGTTATTATCCCACCTTGGGTGAGGCACTCGCATCTTGCCAGCAGAATGAATGTGTATATGTGTGTATATTGTGAATGGAGGTCCCTCCAAGCACTGATAGGGAGCAGGGTCCTTTACGTCATTGCCTACGAGGCCCATAGAGTCATCTTTGAGAGCAGTCCATATGACTGTCCCTGCAGTCATTTGGCTCCTGGACTAGGCCAGAACCTCCTGCCTGTCCTTGTTTTCCTCCATCCTCAGCAAAGCCAGCTTATACTCTCTGGAGCTCACCCTGCAGTATCCCAACATGTAGAGTCATGGTCACACTGGAGCATGAGCTCTGCTGCCTGTCCTCTGCTATGCAACCTGCCCATCCTCAGTGCCTAAGCTCATGCATGGGGGGTTCCCACCATGAGAAAACAAAACACAGGAGTTTCCTTGTGAATGGCCTTTTTCTTATGTGAATATATTGTGTATGCATATATTCATATGCACACGTATGTACTGATAAGGAGTAATCAGTAACCAAAGCCTGGGGAGGAAGTCTCTTCTGCAGGACTCTCCTCTTTTATAAATTTTCACCCTGTGTGAGGTGAAGTGTGGGAAGAACATACAATCATCAGTATGTACTTAGGGAATCAGCATTGCCCGGTGTGTTTGAAGTAGCATATTGATAAAAATGTGGTTTTAATTGTTTGGCATGGTTACACTGAAGCACTGCTCTACATGTTCCCCTTGTGTTAGCCTCTGTCAAGCTGTTCTTAGAATAGCCTTGGAACATCTGAATTTAATTACTGCTAACATTAGTGATATTTAGCCCCATTTGAGGGAGGGGAAAAAAAAAACAGAAACTTTCGGGAGCAGAGATAGCTTGTATAGATAGCAGCATTGAGAAGTTTGTTAGCTGGACTGTAGTAATTAAGCTTATTTCCATAGCAACATTATCATTTCAGCTTCAGAATTTTGAGATTTGTGTGCGCCCAGTAATTAGAACTAATATCCTAATTTTAGCAGAGATATCACGTTTGTATTTGGCAAGTCTTGTAACTAAGCACACAGACTGGAGACTGAAATCATGTTCATAATGTTCCATTTTCCTTTATTTCTCTTTCTTGGATCACTTCATACTGCTAAAACTAGTTAAAAGAAATTGCTGCAGTCTGCTTTCAGGGTACATAAGATCAGTTTTACCTTTTGGGAGAATGGATGTGTAAATAGATATATATATAATCTATGTTTTTATATATATATGTTTACAAACACAGAGAAAAGCTTGTCTATCCATACAATCCTTGGTAAAAGACAAAGGCAGAGACAAAGTACAGCAGTTCAGAATACTTAGAGACCTCATCTATATTGCTCCTATTTAACACAGCACTGGCTTCTCTCCCTGATGAGGGATTTGCCTGGGATACCTCTGAGCCCACAAAGGGAGAGTATCCCACTTGCTCACAGACCTTTCCAGCCATGGGATGTGCAGTTGGGATGTGCAGGGAAGGGAGTCCCCCATTCCAACCTTGTCCCACTTCCCACTTGCATTTCTCATCTTCCCTGGGACTTCACAGTTGTTAACCTCCCTAGAGCCCAACCTTCCCTTTGCAAGACCCATTCTTCTGAGCTTCCTCATGATCAAACACCTGACGAGATGCACAGCAAACGGGGAGAGTTCTGGCGATGCACAAGGGGATGCTTGTGAGCCCCACAGGAGTCCCCAAACACTGTCAGGTAGCACCCAGTTGTTGAGGAGAAACGATGCCCTGTCCCTCATCTCCCCACTGCCATTTCTGTATGGCTAAGGTCTTAAAACCAACCTGGCAGTATATACTATTTCTTAAATATATATACTTGTTTACAATCCGAATTAAAACATAAAATACTCTCTGCACTGATGCTCTCTGTGAAAAGGGTAATGCAAACCCAGGAAGCCTTAGTAGGAGAACTTGGGTTTATGTGGATTTGTGTCCTCCATTCCTTAGTCTCTCTCAGCTCCCACAGCATGCTGTGCTTGATTTGGGTGCCCAGCCTGATGGGCAAATGTCAGTCCAGGCTGTGGGTGATTTGTTAGGCATGCAGGGATAGCCAGTGGGCTGTTGCCTCCCAGGAGGGGCAAAATACTCCCCTCTATCTTTTGGACCAGCCTATAAATTTTAACATAACTTTTCAGGACTTCCATCTCTGAGACCTCTGTCTGACCTTCCCCCACTGTCAAATTTGCTTAAAACTGGACAACAGGTCTAAAGGCTATTAAGGAAGGATTGACAAATATATATACGATGTGATCATGTAAGCCTCGATTTCCTTAGAAGTCAAGCTCCAAATCAAGTCTGCAATGTTTTCACAATATATCCCTGTGCAGAGATCATAAAGACCATTAGATCATCTGTGTACTGGGTCAAGCGAGGTTTGGGTTTTTCTTTTAAAGTTTTTTTTTTTCCCCTATATATTCAATTTGTGGTTTCAGTTCACCCTTTAAAATAAGGGTAATGTTGGAAATACAACACTTTTGAATGACACAGAAGGTTCAGCATATGCAGTGGATATATAGTGGAAAATAGCATCAGAAGGCTTGTTCCTGTAGCTAATGAGCTCTGAAGGTAAGAGAACAGTTAATGTATTCATAACAGACTTAAACTTCAAGATTTGTAAATAATTTATGGCTTTCCGTAGTAGGAAACCAACTACCATAAAGCTTGGACCCAAATAGAAAGTAATGTTGTAGCAGAAAAGGACTTTGGATTTTGCAGATGCAGCAATTCAACTGTAATCCCCCTGGCATGTAAAAAAAAATTAGTAGATTTTCCATAGAATATCCGGGGATTTATAATTTAGTCTTTGTGGCCTCGTGGGGTTCTATCACAATTTGGCATCTACTTACCCCTAAGGAAAATGAAACTCCTTTCTTTATGACCAGTATTTTGCTAACTTGTGTTTATCTGAAAAAATTCTATTATAAATCTAAATTAAAAGCAGTTGAAGTATCCTGTTGGCATATGAACCCCTCATCAGTGATGGATTTGTGTGTAAATTGGCAGATAGTAACTGTTCTTAGGAAATGCTGGTGAAACAGGCAGACATACTTTGCATGTGAATCATGGTGGCCTTTGGGAGTCTGGAACACTTGATTTCTTTTACCATGGATTTAAATGACTGAACTACTGTTTAAGTATGAAAATTTTAGTGCAAATGCTATTTTGTAGCACAACTGCTCAACAATAGGCAATTGCAAAGGGGACAGCTTATAGACTGGATCTAGAGAAACTGCCTTTGTTCCCAGTTAAACTGTTCCTATAAAGATAAAATAAAGTGAGCAATGCACTGCTTGTAACAGACTTATTCCAAGGTCTGGGTGATGACCGTAGCCTTTCTAGTTAGAGTGAAGCAGCATTGCTCATGTTCCACAATAATAAACAGACTGGAATCTTCATCCCTTTGCTTTGGCTCAAACTGGACAATTTTACCTCTAAAAAGGGAGGTGGAGAGAGGCAGGTCATGGTGGTGAGGGGCAATAAGTGCTGGTTGCCATTGCTGATAGGCTTGTGTGAGGACAGAGCAGCTCTCCAGTCGGTTCAGCCAAACTGTCTTCACTGAGAGAAGTATTCCTGCCTGCTGGGAGTTGTGCTGTCTAAGAGGTGGGGGGTTTGAAGCCCCTTGCTTATTAGCTAAGCTATGATCTCTTTCTTTAAAAGTTATTTTGGGCTTTCGGATGCATATTTTGGACACATTCTGAATACTGTGTTTATCTACAGCTGCTGTGAAACTGGAGAACGTTACTAAAACTCTTCAGTTGCAGGAAAAGTTATTTCCTACTTTCTCATTATTCTCAATTTTAGTAGGTGATAGAGAGGCCGCCTAATTTTTTTTTATTATTATTCCTTTTAGTTTTTATTATAATCCTTTGGGTTTGGAGGACATTGTCTGAGTTAACAGTTGGAGGTACATTTTCATGCGGTGTGATTCAGTGTCACAGGGAGAGGATCAGTACAGAGGACAGGCAAGGATATTTCTTTCCACTGACCTCACGTTTTGCTGAGGCTATTATTTATGAGGGTGTGGTAGAAAAAGCAAAATGAATCCTATGGATTTGTTCAGTTCTCTCTTCAGTGAAAACCTGAGATCTAGAAGAGGTGTCTATCTCTGCCTATAAGCATAATTTGCAACTCTACTTCAGAAAGATTTTATGAAACATGGGCATCTCCCGATTCACAGCAAACAAGTAATTGCTGTTTTTAAAATTCTGCTTTCCTAGGAGACTGTATCCAAAGAACCTTTTTCCAAGTACTGGTGTCCCTACCAGCAGTACATAACTTGCAGAAATAAATGAACAGTTGACAAAAAAAAAAATTATACTTTCAGCTATTACAAAGAGTGGGTCAAATTGTGCTATTTTACCCATGACACATAGTACTTTTTTGCCTTCATGATTAAGATAAATCACCTTGGCTATCTGACTAACTGTGCATTAGGACTGATATTTAGGTACAAATTGGTGGGTGTCTGGTCTGCTGCATACAGATGAGGAGGCCCTAACACACAGGCATGTCTTTTTGGCTTCTCTTCATGTAGTTCTTAGACCTCATGCATGAAAAAGAATTGTGGGAGGGTTTTTTAAGGCTGCAATATATTGTGGGATTTATTGCAAGAAATAGAGAGAACTGGAAACTCAAAGAAGTGCCCTATCGTATTTTGTCTGATAAAGGGATTTATACAGCCTTCTGCTGCAAAAGACAAGATGAGTGGAGTAGTGTTTCTGACTTAGTGGATAGTGTGTAGTAGTAAATATGAAAAAGACAGCAGTGTATAGTGACTTCATTTTAGCTGCTACTTTAAACTTTTTATGTAGCACATCATAATCTATATTACAAAATCAAACCTCTTCCCCCCCCCCCCCCCCCAAGAAAGCTTCCTATTAACTGATGGAGAATGTGGGGATTGCTTTTGCTAAATATGTTTGAGACATTTTTCCCATTCTTTCTGCACTGTGACCCAGTGGACTGACCAATTAAATTGTCCTGTTAGGTAGAAAAGGTGAAGCACTAGTGATAGCAAATGGATCTGGCCTGAAACTGTGGAACTAATTTGAACTGTGAAAGGAATTTCTTTGGTGATTTAATGGAAGACTGGCCAGCATTTATGTCAGTTTAGTGGCTGGCATTACCTTCTGGTGCCAGGAACAGGATGGGGAACCCTTGGACCATAGCTTGAAGAGATCAGGCTGTCTTAAGATGGCTGTCACCCAGACAGAGAGAGAAGCTACCTAGGGGGGCTACAAACTGGGGGCAACTTATACTGGTAGCTGTGGATTCACGTGAAAGCTTTACTTTTACTTTTTAAATTTTTCCCCCCAAAAATCTTGGGTAGATTCTTTCAGTTTGAAAGGTGGCCCTGGATGGCTGTAAGGGAATGTACAGGACCAAGTCTGCTCACATGTAACCACACAGCAGGCAGAACGGGTTGCAAACATCTGCTTCTGTCTTAGAAGAGATTAGAGGCACCAACAGTACGTGTTGGTTGATTGGCTCTTACAAAGGGAAACTTATTGGGATCTGCTGGAAGTGATAGCAAGAAACCTTGGTACCTGCTAAAGATAGGGATGTGATCTGATAGGGAATATTTAAAGTTCACAGCATGTGGGAACTGTATTTGGTCTTAAATACTGTCCTTCTGGTCACACAAATTAAGCCTGTGAATTAAGAGTGTGTTGATGCTTACTGTTGTTGATAACTTACCTGATTCTGTTTAAGTTTCTAATACATTATACACAGCACTATCTGGTAGCTCTTTTATTGCAGTTCATTGCTATATTATTGACTCATTGCCCATGATAAAGTCAAAGTGAAATAAATTGAAATATTTGTTCAGTGTTTTTCATCCTTTGGTCTCTCAATGCTCGACATGACCATGATCCACTTCTGACACCACTAAAATACAGACACTGAGCAAATGTGTAAAGATGTGCAGGTGCACTTGCCAGGGTTGAGACTGCAAGTGAAAAACTTGCAGTTTGAAAGTGTGAAATTCCAGGAAAACTTTATTTAGGCAGTATGTGTAACTCTGTTAGCATATGTTTATGGTAGGTGAGCATCTTATACCACTCCTGAAAAGCTGAGGAAAACATTTTCAGACCAAAATAATACTTATCTAAATGACCACACACGATGGTTTTTCAGATAGCTTGACTGGTTTAGTTTCTAAACTATTCACAACAAAATAGTTGGACTTATCTGGGAAAAGTAGGCTAGAGGACAAGGAGGCTCATCTTCAGCCTATTAGAAAATTGTGTTCAATATTGGAAACAAATGTTACAGGTAAAACTCTGGTCACTGCCAGAGCAATTACACTGGTATTTATACAATCTGTAATGGAGGTGGAAAGGAACATCTACTGCCCAGTTGTGCTTAAAGATCAACATTGGTATGAAATGGTTTTGTTATATTTTTATAAAAAGCCACACTGCTTAGTAAAATCAGTTAAATCATTTAGAAGAAGTAAAGTGCAGGCAAGCTAATCCTGATCCATCTAATCATTGAAGAAATTAACATGGAGGAAATAAATGATGCATTCCTGGGTTTACAACTGAAGGTTATTTTTGTTAGAATCACAGTTTCTTGAACTGGGTTGTTTCTGAATATTCCAGTGGGGTTATTTTTTTTCAGCTGACAGAAAGACATAACAATGAAAGCATATTATTTAAGAAAGTAACTATCTAGAAGTGAATTTTCTTCTAATTTACTAATCATATGGAGTTGATCACAGGCTTTGTAGATTGCCTTTTCTCTCTCCTTGCATTAGTTACACAGGTGGAACTTATCCCTGTTGATAAGTGTTCTCTTTGATCCAATAAGTATATTTACTTTCAAATAATTAAGGAAGACTAGAGCATTTACAGAAGTTTGCCTTTTCAGACTTAAATCACAATATTGGTTGAATTAATAGTGTATCCACATAACAAAATTCACATATTTTCCAATAAAAATACATGAAGTCATGTTGATGAAGCAGGGTGCTGGGAAACTGTATTTTTGCAGGAAGAAAAACATAAAGTAGAGGTGATAATGTGTGGAGTGTGGTTTGTGTGATTTTTTTTTCTTGTTGTTGTTGTTGTTTGGTTTTGGTTTTTTTATTTTTCTATTTTGTCTGCCTTTTTTTTTCCTACTCTGTTAGATTGCTTTTGTAGGGGCTGACCCCAGTATGAGAAGGGGCGTGCATAGGGAGCCAGAGCAACAAGTTGGCTTTGGTAGTCAGATCATGAAGGTTCCATGAATTTTAGATGTTTTCAGAGTTCAGCCATGCACTAAAAGGTGGAGGGGAAATGAAAATAGATGAATGTTACCAGACTTGCCATTAGATTCAGAGGATTCGTATTGAATTAATTTGAAGTCTGTGCACTGATCAGTCCTCAGTTTGGATGACTGGCACTGTGTTGTAAATAGAAGTAAAAACTGCTGAGCACGTTGTCTAACCTTTCCTTGGAATGGCAGCATCAATTACTTTATGATTAACATGCTCACAGGTACTTTTTTCATCTTCTGCCATAGTACCTCTTTTCAGAAGAAGAATGGATTAACAGCTGAGCTTTCAAGGAAAAGAAAGTCTTCTCTGAAGGAGACTATGTGAAAGTCTATAGAAAAGCATAATTTCTCACATGTCACTTGGAATAATGAAGCACAGAGAGATACCCTCCTCATCCCACAGAATCAATATTTTTTTTAATATAAATGGAAATATATAACTGAGAGAGAGGCTGATTTGTTCATTGAATACCTGTAACCAAATTACATAGTAACTTAAATTTATAAATGCTTTTTATTTTTTTCTGGATGGGGAGAGATCAGTGTAATCACATTACACATTTCACAGCCAAAATCTCATTCTTCTAGCATATCAGACGCTTGCCTCCTCTCACCCATGTCTTGAGTACGAATAGTTATCTAGGAAGATTCAGGAGCACTCTGTAGCAAAGGAATCCAACTGCAAGTTACAAGATAAAGCAAAGAGAGAAAACTTTACCTGCGTACTAAAATATAACTTCCTATTTAAGTATGTGGAACAGCTTCATGTAATTCATGTAATGAATTTACATCAGTGCTTGTACTTTAAACAAGTGAGTAAAGAATAGTGTATATAATACATAGCAGTGCAAGACGTGGGTTATTTACTGTACTTGTAGAATATTTTATTAGTAATTAATATTGGTTTTCCTCAGTACTGTCCTAAGAGAGGTTATACAATAATTTCCATGGCCACTAGAATTTCCACAGGATGTGTGGATTTCTTATCAAAGCAATTCTGAGAAATAGGAAAGCGTTACTTACCTATGCTCTTGCCAGCACAAAGCACTTCATCTGGTAACGGGTCACTATCCCAAAGATTGTGAAATCCTTTAGGGTTTTGGAGTCACTAACCCTCTGAGCTGAAAATGAATTTTTACTTGACTTCTAAGATCCAGGATTTCATCCTGCTGTGAAAAGTGCTGCACCCACTTTTGAATGTTGCTCACAATGTGTTTCAGTTTTCATAGCACTGCAGAAGCCCAAAGCTTGTGCTAAATTGCAAGCAGCAGCTCAGGCAGTAAAATTAATAGAGTCTGGACTAGGTGATCCTTGAGGTCCTTTCCAACCTGGCATTCTATAAATAGGAAATCTTTGTTAAGGTAGTTCAAAGGTAATCTAGACTGGTGCTTGTGTGGGGAAAAAAAAAAAAACAAAAACAAAACTGACACTTTAATAGATATTCTGTAACTTGAACTTCCCTATTAGCCTGGAGCAAACTTATTTTTTTTTTTCACATTTTGCTGTCTTTTCAAGGCTTTTGATGAACAGAGAGCAAGAGCCTTCCTCAAGGAGCATCTTCAGCAGAAACCAAATAGTAAGTAATATAGTAGGCTTTCAAGGCCCATCTTGCAGACAGCTACTTGATTTCAGATAGTCTAACAGATGCCTCCAGAAATTACACTCACTTGTAACTGGAAAGTAGCATGTGATACCCAGTTTGTCACGTTCTGTACTCTGTTCTCGGACTTGCACTCTTGGGCCAGTAATCCATATTTCACTGCTAGCTTTCTGTGTCTTCTGCTCTTGGTTGTACAAACTGAACAGGAGATTGCAAAATAAAAATCTTTTCTAAACAGCTGATCTAAGTGGTGTTCTCCTCTAGTCAGCCTGGTTTTAGATGCTTCATATCAGTCACTTCCTGAGAAACAAAAAGCTGTATTGAAGATGAAACTAGGTGTATGTTATAAACCATCTTCTAATCTGACTGCTAATTTACCAGCAGGGGAGCCTAATCTTTCTGGAAGTCTATGTGCTGAATCTTTTTCGGTGAATAAGGGATTTCTGAGAATGTTAAGGAAAGAAACTTGGGTAAAATGGTGAAAGTTCACCAAATTTCATAGTAAGAAAGTCTCGGTTTGGCATCTTTGCTCTACTTCTGAAAGAGCTGGAGTAGACAGTCCACATGAGCTTTGTTTCACCTGTCTTTGGGGACTTCCTTTGGGCTATGAATGTTTTGTTGGAAATAATAGGTCACTTGCAGGGACTTATGATAGACTTATCACCTAAAATGCAGGAGGGAAATAATTATTTGAAACTTGACTGTAAAGTTTTATCCTACTTTGTGACTGACATTTTATGCAAATTATTTAGAACAATTATGTATTAAAAGATTTATCATATTCATTATCTTCTTGACAGCATTTTCTGAGCAATACAGAAAGGGGGCTAACTTGGCAAATTGGTTGCATACTCAAAGTTGGCAACATCACTGAGTTGTTGGTAGGTGTTGGAATCATTCAGGTTCTATATGGGAAAGGGATGTCCTTGTTGATAAAATATGCCAAAACTCCTGGTACAGGTGAGAAGGATGTGATAGGCTTGAAGCCTATTCCCTGGTAGGAGTAAGGGTTGTGCTTTACTGGGGTGCATCTTCTCACTTTTCCTACCTGACTGCTGGTTTCTAGCCATGATCTGACCTGGAGACAGGTAAAGAGATGATGTGTGGCTCATCAGCAACCTCAGTGAATGTCTGTCATCTTTTGTAGCTCAGCTGCCTGTATACAAGTTCTGTTTGAGGGTAGGTATAATACAGCAGAGCTGTTTAGTGTAGCTTAATGCAGCCTAAGCCTTGTACCCCATTTGGGATGCACCCTAGATGGGTGGACAACTACAAGGGTGAAAAAATGGCTGGTTTTGTTGGGTCCACAAACTAGTAATTAATGGGTTGCATTCTGCCTGCAGTCCAGATGAATTATGACATGAGTTCCCCCAGGGGTCGGTGTGGGAACATATCCTGCTTAATACTTTTATCAGTGACCCGGAGAATGACACATGATGTACTCCCATCAATTTAGTGGATGCTGCAAAACTGGGGGCAACTAGGTGATATGCTAGAGAGCAGGGCTGTCATCTAGAAGGACCTGGACAGGCTGGAGAAATGGGTCAACAGGAGCCTCGTGAAACAACTGAGGACAAATGCAAACTGCAGTGCTGGTGATGGACTGATCCTCTGCATCAGGTTTAGTGGGCAGTGAATTGGACATGAGGCAGCAGTGTGCCCTGGCAGCAATGGTGGGCAACAGTGTCCTGGGTTCTATTATGAGAAGCAAGGCAAATAGAGGGAAGGGATTACCACCTCTACTCTGCACTTGCTAGACTGCATCTAGTTACACTGCATTCAGTTTTGAGTCTTCTAATCCTGCAAGGACATCAACAGATGTCTGATGTTTGAAGGAGGCCCCTGAGATGGTGAAGGTTAGAGTATTTCTCATGTGAGGAGAAGCTGATGGAACTGAGCTTGTTTAGCTTGGAGCACAGATGGCTCTGCAGGACACACCCAAACACATCCACACCTGACAGAACCCCCCAGTGCCTACAAGGTCATTGAGGAGACAGAGCTGGGTTCTTCATGGTGGTCCATGGCAGATGGACAAGAGGCAGTGGGTGTAAGGTAAAACAAGAGCAGTTCAGACTGGATATAAGGAGAACAGGAGACTGTCCCATGAGGACGGTGAAGCCTGTGCAGTCTCTCTGTCTTTGGAGGTTTTCAGGACAAGACTCTGAGCAACCTGAATTTAGTGTTAACTCTGGGCTAGAGACTTGAAGTTCCCTTCATCCTGAAAGGGTCAATAATTCTATGACAATTGGCCTTTAAGTGAACCAGAAAAATGCTGAAGGTAAGATCCTTGCAGAAAAGGGAAGGAGGAAGTGCTTGCAAGAAAGCAAGACACTTTTCACGCCTGCTATTTTTTTTGGTGTTTTTGTAAAATTCAAATTATAGCTGAGGCTTTGCACATTTAGGAGGAGATGATTGCTTTCCAGTTTTGATAATTACTTTATATACCAATTCTTCCAGTCATTAGACATAAATTGCAGAACTTTGCAAACAAATGATCTGATTTATTGTCTGACCTGACTAGTAATGAAGGATTTTGACAGTATCTGGGCTAATTCCCTGCTGTGTAAGCATATGTAGCTGCTTTGAAGTGAATGACACTACATGCAATTGTAGTAGTGGCAGGTTTGGCCCATTTAAAATAAAATACAACAAATAGGTGTTGTGCTTGTAAATTATTTAAATGCTCAAGCAAGGACTTGCTGATGAGCAATTATAAGAAAATCCTTCTTCTGACACAAGAAATGTCAGATTCACCACAAAAACCAAACAAGTCTGATCTTCAAAGCTAAAAATGTTGAACTGAAAGGCCATCCATTATAGGAACAACACTCAAATTGATGCACAGTCCTTCATCAACTCCAGAGCTGTTGAAACACAAAATTTGTGCATCTCCTCTGAGCCTGTCATCTAGACTTAGGGATAGTTGAAAGTGTGATGCATTGCCCTGTCATAGAAGACCTATCTTGGGACTGGTTGGATCCCCTGGGGAGGTGGCTTCTGTTCTTTATTCACTCTATGGAAAGACCTAAGGCAATTAGCTTGAACTAGACACCTAAGTTTCAGATTGCTAAAATTAGCAAAGTCCTACTCACAGCTACTACATTTATCTTAATTTTCTTCTATTTTGTTTTTAATTTCATGACCCTCCACTCATTTTCTATTTCTTCTGCAGATTTTCTCTATATTCATTGTGACATGTGTTCATTATTTACTTTTATTTATCCATGGAATGGTAAATAGGATTCTGTGATACTTCTACACTGCTCTATTTGCTGAAATGTTTTTCTTCAAGCATTTAAGTACTGAAAAAATTGATGAGGCTATAGACAAGGCAGAAGCAATAATGTAAAGGTGTCTTGCTAACTTATAATGAAAGGGCTGATTGACAGAGTTGAATGTCATTCAGTGAAAGGGAAACCTCTGGTTTCTAGTTGAGGGCAAATGGTAGCATGGTTCTCTGACACCCTACATTACACACTTGCCCCTCAAGGGTAGCCACAGCTCAACAAACTGCAAGAAGAAAGAGCAAGCTCTGTAGAAAATAAGGGACTGTCACCTCTAAGTTGTTGGCTATAATGTTTTTCAGGCCATAGTGAATATGCAGGATCAGTCTTTTTATATGATCATGAGTGTGAACTTTTGAAATCAGTAGAAATCTGCAGACATTTTCAGTGGAGGATGATTTTTGTGTAAGGTTCCTGCAAGAAGGAAGGACATGCTAATATTTCATTTGACTTGTGTAACACTACTGAGTTTTGAGTGTTTAATCTGGAAAAATGACCTTGACAGGATGTTGTATATATGACTGTCATTTTTTCATCAATTCAGGGATGATTTTCAGGTACGCTTCTCCAGGATGGATAAACAGCAAAGGAAATTTGTTTTATAGAAACTATATTTAAATGCTCATTTTGGACCTCCTCCACTTAAGCTGCTTAACAGGAAATATCTGTTTAACTATATGCAGGTTGCTGAGGAAGACAAAGATGATATTTTGGGACTGACGTTGCACATTTTCTTACTCCTTACCTATATTTCAAAGGTTATTAGCCAAAGGCAATTAGGAAAAAAAAATGTTTTACAAAGTGTATAACAGAATTTCAGTCATGTTTTTGTAGATTGCTTCTTACCCATGCTTTATGTGCTTGTTGTTATTGCTTTCAAAGCAGTCTTGAAAACAGCTTGCAGAGAAATGAGTCATGTCAGCTTTCAGTCCTGTGTAGCTGGAGATTGTTATCCCAAGGAGGGAACCCCATGGAGGCTGTGGGAAGATTGCATTATAGTTTCATATATTGACATTGTAGATTCTGCATTTAGAATGACAGGTATGCAGAGAAAAGTTCCATGCATTGTGAGGGCTGTGTGTTGGAGACTGCAAATGCTGTGATAACAAGAGAACGATGTCGTAATGGGACCCCTGAGGAGGGGGGATATCAGCTGCAGAATTGTGGAAGTCTGTGGAAGACCCTTTCAGTTTGTGATCTTGGACTATGGTGCTGCTAATAATGTGTTCCTGGGGCACCAAGAATGGCTGGCGTGGAGCTTCCTCTTGCCACCAAGCTCCATGTCTTCTACTTATCGCTGGCTGTTGGGATTTTGGCATCATATACAGCCTCCTGCCAAGCTCTGGCTCACTCTGGTTGTGTGTCCCACCACAGCCTTCAACGGGGGCTGCTCAGCTCCTCATGGAGGAGCTTTTGAATTGTCAGAAAGGTAAAATGAAAACCAGGGGTGGTGCTGCTGCGGCATAGGAGGTGGCTCTAAGACATTCCCAAAGCACAGGCTGGGTCCTGCTGCAAACCTCCTGGCTGGTGCCTGGGATATGCTTCCTTTGCCAGGCCCCAAATGCACCCGCTGGAATAATTCAAGTTTCGCTTTATTGAAGTGACAATAAAACCTTTGCCTCTCTGAACATGTAAGTTTTCCAATCATGTTGGAAGGCTAGTATTTGAAATTTGACTTTAAGGATTCTATGTTCAAAAGCTACAGAATAATCTGGCATCTTCTAACTGTCTTCATGTTGTTTGCTGCCCCCAGTCTGAAGGCGAAGGCAAACCTGCAAACCCTGCAATATTTTTGATCAGTGGGTCCACTGCAAGTGTCAAAATATGATATGAATCAACAGCCAAACATTTCACAAATGTAATGCAATATGACCCAAGCTTCGAAGCCAGAAATTTTTAAGTGCAAAGATAACTGATGTTTGAAGAGATACCTTAAAAATTTGTCTCTTGGTGCATGTAATGTGATTTTTCCATCTGTTTTCTGCATAGCTGAGGAATGCAAAGGCTAGAGTATGGTAAGATTATAATCAGTTTCGTTTGTTTTTCAATTACTGCTGGGTATATTTTATTTCTGAGGTTGGGACAGGATCCAGCATTTTTAGTCTGAGTGTGGAATACAGGTTACAATTTATTCCTCAAAATCTGGGGCTGCTTATTTTTTTCTATGTTTGACATTATATAATCACAGATATTATAATTATAGGTATTCATTCTTTGTGGAGAAATACGGCTAGCATAACAACATCCTTTAAATAGCTGTCTCTGTTTCAGTGAGAAATAAACATTTGGCAGTATCTCATTCTGCCATTTAATTAGCTTGAGTCACGTGAAATATGTGAGCTGGGAGAAGAATAAAAATTCTTAAATCCCAAAACATGTGAAATAGACCTGCTTCTGTCATGTGCCAATCCTGATATTAGTGCAGGTGGTTTTGATGCTGCATTAGAGGAGCTGTAGCAAAACAGGGGGAACTCCAGGGAGGAATAGTTGGTGCCATGAGGGAGGTGTTATAATGCAGGGGAGCATGCCGGCCACCTACAAGTCATCTCGGTGAGTATGACCGAGCCCCAGGTGTGGCAGATCACTGGAAGGAGTTAGAAGATATATTTGCTGCTGGATTTCTCTTTTTGCAAAGGTACATCAACAGAGATCTCTGAACTGAAACAAAAACCTTTCATATTTTCCGAAGTGTCTTTCAAAGCAGGGATAGAAAAGAGATGCAATTGCTGCTTTGTTTTTTATTTCTTTTTTTTTGGGAAGAGTTCTTTTATAAACTTACAAGCCAGAATTGTTTTATTATTTATGCAAAAGTATGTATGCATATGAACCCTGTAATGTAAACAAGCTGTCAGATTTCACTCTAGTACTTGCAGTTCATTACATTAATACTGCTTATTGCTTCAGACCTCAAACACCTGAGAAGGTGAACTTATAGAGACTTGGCACCTTCTGTTCTGTTTGCCGATCTGCTTTTTCTCTTATACCTAAACTCATAAACTTGGATAGGAAGACTAGTCAGCAGTGTTGCATGAAGCAGTGAAGCATCCTAAGGGAGTCTAGGTGAGCTCTGAGTCAGGTACACTCTTTTGTGTGCTTCCTTCAAGGACAACAATTCTTTATTCCAGAAATCATTAAATTATTAACCTCACTGATGTAGTTTCCTGTGACATACTGCAGGACCCACATTTTGACAGATAATCTAGGCAATATTTTATGGAAGATTGTCTGTAAATAGTGTAAGAAGGGTCAAGTAAAGGAGATCCTGTTATGCAAATGTGATCTGAAACGGCTACAATAAACAGATGGGGGGATGTGGGTGCCTTGATAGCATAAGATTTTGCTTCTGCTGTTTTCTACATAGGGTTCATAGGCTAATACTATGAAATGCTTTGTGATCTTCTTTATCCATGTAAGCTTCTATGATTCTAAGTTTGCTATATGCCTTTTTAATTTTACCTGGTGGTAAGGCCTCAAGCTCAGTGCTGGAGAGAAAAGCTTTCCCTAAAAGCTCAGTAACCCTAAAGGCTTAAGCAAGATATAAGAAATCATAAGAAATCGGTAAGAAGGGGTAGTTGGTCTGAGGAGGAGATGTTGTGTCCTGATGGTGCCCCCGGGAGGCTCCCAGTGGTGGTCCAGGTGGCCAAGGAAATAGTGGCATTTCTGGGAAAAAAAGGAGCCCCTGCTATTTGTTGGGATATTCCCACTATTCCCCATCTCCCATCTGTGATTGGTTGAGTGCCTCTGTCTTGTTGATCAGCCATCCTACCCTTTGCACCAACACTTTTCTAGCAAAGCCTAGTAGCCAATTCATACCCCCAGGAGTTCTCCTCCCTGGACTCCTCATCATGTTTCTTTTACATCAATATGGTTGTCTTAGCAACAGCAAGAAGTTTAGGGCAGGGGTGAGGTGTGATCTCTGTTCTGTACAGCTCAGTGCAGAATTCACATGGCTATACAAATGTTTTATGATAATAATTTCCTTTCTCTCAATGTATTATCCTGCTTTTCTTTTCACCAGCTGAACCTCATTTTGTTGCCCATTGGGACTGCTTCTAGGAAGGACTGACAAAGCCATCACTGAAATTGTTCACTTAAACTTATAGATGGTGTTCAGAGCACCTGCTGTTTTGTTGAAATGTGCAGTTCAGTAGTTTTTCTAGCCTCACATTGAGTGTGGGATGCTATGCTACTGACAGCAGCATGTGACAGCATAAGCACCACTGCTTGTAACAAATCAGAAATGAAAACCGACTGAGAAAATGGTATCTAGTGGTAGGAAAGTGCTCTGCTAATAATGAAGCACAAGTACAGGCAGAGAGCAGGACATTATTCCTGAGAGAACTGGCAGAACAGAGATGTAAGCTGTCTCTTTTGAAGACAGAAATCTCTATGAGAAATAGGTCACACGTGCTTGTTTAGTGGAGAGAACGAAATGAAGCTGAGATCCAGTATAAGCACACAGGCAGCAGAATTATTTTAAAGCAGTTTCTGACTTTTTCATGCCAAGTTTCCTTCCAGTGTCCCGTATATTCCTTTGTGTCTCCTAACTTAGTCTCCACGTGCCTTTGTCCTGGCCCTCTGCCTTGGGGGCTGGGCTGCCCTCTCTTTTATCTCCCATTAGTAGTTTTGCTTCTGGTCTTGCCAGCATGGAAATCAGTTGGTTAGTGTCAGCACATGTTGGAAATTTGGCTGGGATGTCTCTTTCAGTCCAGGATCACCTAAGTGTCTGTGCTTCCTGACACTGCCAGCTCTTAGAGCATGGTGCACAGCCAGCTTGGTCAGGACAAGTTAGAAGGGCTACTATTGCACCTTGCTGGTGAGATAGGAGTTATGGGTCTGGAGAAAAATTCTATCTCTTCTTACAGGAGAAAAAATATTTTTTCTTGAGGGTTGTTATTGTTCTGTTACTCTGCAACAATGGTGCCTGTGATGCCTAATCAGCAGCAGGAGTTGTGGAGCGACAGATCATGGTCAGAGGAGAATAAATCTTCATGGTTTCCAGCTGCTATAATCACTTTTTAAGCTGCTAATGTTTTGACTGAACTGTGGGGTTTTTAATACTTTTTTTTTTAAAGACCTTTATGAATTGGTTCTATTTTGACTCTAGAAGGACCAAAATTTTGTGCAAGACACAAGCCACCCTCTGCCAAACTATAAGCTGCAGAGGACACTAGGACTTGTAATAGAAATTGTCACCCAGGTGTCTCACAGGCTGATGCCTAGAAATGCAGTTAATATCTCCTAGAAAGATTCTGCCTGAAGGAGGCACCTACTGCAGAGACATTCAGCTTCAGCAGCCAAAGGGGCAGGACAGGATCAAAGCTGGGGGGTGTGGTCATGCAGTGGGGTGCACAGCCTGTCATGCTCATCTGGTGTTTGGGGAGGGGGGTCAAGCTTGCCAGCCTTCCTGCTTCTAAGGGGGTCCTGGGACTTTCCTCAGCTGAGCCCTTGGATGTTTCTGGCTTTAACCTCCCTGGCACATCAGAGCTGTTTTTCCCAGGTCTTCCCATTGCAAGAGTTGAATCATTTTGGATTTGCTGTTCAAGTGGTTTTCTGCTTTGGGGGCTCAGTCAACATGGAGAAGGAAGATTGGATGATCAGTTTTGCTTTGTTTACAGTCAGTTACTCCCTCTCAAGTGATATCAGACCTCTCTAAGGTGTGAATTAGAAACATTGAGGGACCACGTCTGTTTGGAGAAAGCCCTGACTCAAATCTAATTAAAATCATATAAACATTTGTATTGTTCTTACAGACTGTGAATTTAGACAAAGTTTTCTATCCATAACATCAGTCAGTGTTTGAAACTATGAAGCTGTATTTGTACAGGTAGATAAATGTGCTATCTGTCTGTCACTTATGATACTGAACAGATGATAAAAATCAACTAGAATAAAAAGAAAAATAATAAAAGATGGAGAAGGTAGGCTGGCAGGTATATCACTGGTGAGCAGAGGAAATTGGAAGGCAGACGGACAAGTGAGGACATGCTGCTTGCTTTTTTTCTGGACAATCATTATTTCTGCAGGGAGCATCTGTGCTGTGAGGATCCTTTGCAGCAGCTCACCAGCAAAGGTGAATAACCCCAGATTGCCTCATCTTTGATGCATATTATGCCTCATCCACATTTCAGTTGATTCTGGCTCCTGTTTTCAAATTGAAATACAGTTTTGGGGTTGCCAGTTGAAGTCCCCTCTCCTCTGTGGATAGGAGGTGTCATAAATCTGATGGGATGCTTGTGCCTGAGGTGGCCAGGACATAATCTGCTTGCCACACCCTTGGCCTCACATAGGGTTTTCAGTCAGGTGGGGCAGCAGCTTTTTTCCACAGCAGAAAGTAGAGGCTGGGAATCCAGAGGTAAATAACACAGCATTTGGCTATGTATATGAGGAAGGTAGCCTTACAGAAGAAAAATCTCTGCTAACACACGTGAATGGCATCCCATAACACCATCCCCTTCCATTTTGAAGAGTGAGAGTTCAGCGAGATGGACAGGGGCTATTCTAGACCAGCTGGCTTCAGTGCCAGAGAATGGTCTGATGCATGTCTAATAGAAAGAGATGTGATTTACCACTGTGTAGATGTAGCCTCAGAGGGTTACAGCAAAAAAAAATTGCACCGGGGCCATTCTTTGCAGACAAAATCTTGTGAGTTGATGGTCTCCTATCCACAGCAGTCAGCACTGGTGTTCCCACTAGCAAACCAGTAAGGGAATGTTACTGTCGGAGTGGGCCAAAACCAAATTGAAACAGAAGTTAATTTACATAGTCAGGGTTGAGGGTAGAAAACATGGGATTCATTTCCATTAATTAAAAATATGTAATATAGACATGTGTATCAAAGCTGGTCGCCATGAACTGTGCACCTGTTCCCTACAGTCAATAAGGAGAAAAAAGCAGTTTTGGGGCCACATTCATGCATGATCTATTTTATTTAGGATGAGATGAATCCTATTACTGAAGTTATCCTTTTAACCTGCTGTGGACAGAGGGAGTTTAGACAACTACCTTGTGCATATTTCCCTGCATTGTAAATGTCTGAGTCCAGATTAACTGAAATATCTGTTGATTGTGTTGTGGAACACCCAGCTTGGGAGTTCCTCAAAAGCTGCCCAAATCTTACTTCCATCCCTGTACACCTCAATAGCTCTTGAAAAATCCAGCCTGTTATCTTTGGATGTTTATTTATGACTTGGCATCCTGAGCATGTTAAAGGCTTTCTGTCCACCAGAAAAGTTTACATAAGAAATGACGTCTATTTGTTGTGTGATTTGTTCTTTATATGAAGGCACTTCCTCAAACCCATGTAATGTCAGCGTATCTAGCAGTGAAAACACCAAATACACTTAGATATCCCCAAGGGGGTTGAAACAATCACTGTTAATCACTCAAAGATATGGAAATGACTTACCAAGCAAAAAAGAAAAGCCACTTCCCAATCAAAGATACAGTGCTTGACTTTCCTTTTAGTTACAATGGTGCAAATTAAGAGTTGCTGGTATCAATTACATTTTGTCTGGATTTTCACTGGCTTAACTGCAATAACAATCAGGCCCCCTGGCTTCTAATCAAGTTTGGTATTACCCTGGTGAATTGTTATAATCCCTTAAATGTCGCCATGTGGTAAGAAATCAATTGTGTTAGGAAAATTATTCAGCTTTTCAGTTGTGCTAGTGTAGCCTGGTTTAATTGACTAATTTTACCTGCTAAATAGACAATGTTCAGAGTTTCTGTTGTACCACAATTCCAGTGGATATCCACATTAGTAATTCTCAGTGTGAGAAAGGCAGACAAATATTACTGGTCAAGGAAGTAATTTGAATATGCAAACAGAATAAATTAGTCACTAATAAGCACATTGTCATAATAAAACCCTTTCTGTTAAATTGCCATAAATAGTCTTTAATTACAAACACCTATATACATTATATAAGTGAAATAACCAGTGAAATGCCAGACAACTTATACAGCTGATGTAAAAACTATACCTTGTTTTATTGTACCGCTGTTCCTTGCCATTGTCTTTTCATTTTGCTCCTTGCTTTAAGATGGGACTCCAGCTTTTGTGAGCATTGTTAGCATTATTGGTCTTTTGGGGTATATGAAAATAGAAATACTACCTACGTAACAAATACTGACTTTGATACCGGATAAAGGCAAGTTACATTCCCCTCCATAAGCTGGTCTTGAAAGTTACATAAAAAATGCAAAGGTATGGTTAAGGTATTTACTATGGTACTAAATTCTAGAGTTTGGGGGGGGGGGGGGGGGGTAACACTTCTGATTGTTTATCATTTTTGTTTACTTGGGGGGGGTATTCTTGGCTTAGAAAGAGTTTTGTTTTCTGGGGATACTTTTCGG